>JANDJZ010000316.1:0-54046 GCA_027943245.1 Acanthamoeba sp. SK_2022b
AGACGGACAGGGCGTGATGAAGTACTCCAACGGCGCAGAATACGTGGGCCAGTGGAAGGACGGCCTTCGTTCGGGCAATGTACGTGTGCCGCACGCACGCGCAATTGCAAAGAAAGGCTCGCGAGTGACGATGGCGAACGCGACTCTCGCGTGCGCGCAGGGCGTGATCACGTTCGCGAACGGGGACAGGTTCGAGGGCAAGTTCATCGGGGACAAGGCCCACGGCAAGGGCAGGCTGCACTACTACAACGGCAACGTGTTCGAGGGCTTCTTCGAAGACGATCGCGTGCGTTACATCGCCACGAACATAAATATTAAATATTAAATAATAATAATAATATAAAAAATATTTTTAAGAATTCTGACCTCTCCTATGGCTCGCAGAGACACGGCCTTGGCACGTTCAAGTCGGCCGACGGCAGCCGGGTGTATCAGGGCAACTGGGTCAACGGTCGCAAAGTACGCGAGCTCTCCTCCCCTTTCTCTCCCTCTCGACCTCGACGTCCGTGAGCTCACTCGTGTTGTGTGTGTGTGTGTGTGTGTGTGTGTGTGTGTGTGTGTGTGTGTGTGTGTGTGTGTGTGTGTGTGATGTGTGTGTGGTGTGGTGTGTCGGGTCGCATGCAGGAGGGAAGCGGAATGATGTCGTACGGGGACGGGTCCACGTATCAAGGAAACTGGCACGACGACAAGGTGGCGACCACTCCCACGTTGTCTCGCGCGCGCGTGTACACGTGTACGTGGACTCACGGGGGCGTGCAGCGACACGGGGTGGGCAAGCTGAGCGAAAAGGACGGGTCCGAGTTCGTGGGCGATTGGGTGAAGGACCTGCGGGACGGCAAGGGCATCTACTCGTCGAGCAACGGCCACACCTACGACGGCCAATGGAAAGACGACAAGGTCCGTGCTTTTATTTGATTTGATTTCGTCATATTTTAATCATTCAAATATCCGAAATGAAATATTAAAAAATATATTATTATTATTCCATTTTAAAAAATTGTGATTGGGCAGCGTAACGGGCACGGGACGCTGGTGACGAAGGATGGCCACCGGTACGAGGGCGAGTGGGTCAACGATCGGCGGCAGGGCAAGGGCACCATGACCTTTGGCTGCGGCGACAGATACGAGGGCGCTTGGCACCAGGATCGCGTACGCGGGGGCACCTCGGGCATTGCTTGGCGTGGCCGGGTGGGTGGGTGGGTGGATGGATGGGTGGGTGAAGCGCGCTGACGCTGTAGTGTTCGTTCGTTCGTTTGCGTTTGTTCGTGGCAGCCGCACGGGAACGGCTTGTGGACGTCGGCCGACGGCAGCAAGTTCGAGGGCAAGTGGACCAACGGCGCGCGCGACGGCAAGTGCTCGCTCACCCATACCGCCCGGCCCAAGGCACACCCTCTTCCCTCCACCCGCAAAGCGATCTGGCCGCACTGCTTCGCTCTCCCGCTCGTCGTTTACCTACGTTGCGTCCGTGTTGTGTTGTGTGTCGCGTGCAGGATGCGGCGTTCGTGGGCGTGTGTAAGGAGAACGCCGTGATCGGGCAGGGCGACAAGGTCTACGAACTGGCTCCCGCGATGCCCGACCTCAACATGCTGTGAAGCGAAGCGGGCCCACTACGCCATGACGAGCGTTATGATGATAACAGTAAGATGATGATGATGAAGATGTACACGTTTGCAATAATAATACTACTAGAAGAGAGAGTGGGGGGGAGTCTCAGGCCAGAGAGGCGTCTGTGTCAGCTTGATGGCGATGGCGAGACCGGGTCGCTTGATAAGAAGACGCCTTGCGGGCGATCTTCTCGACGAGCCGGAACAGGCGAGAGTTGAACCACTTGAGCAGGACGAGCGCGACGGTGGTGAAGAGGAAGTAGGCGGCCACCAGCGCCGGCTGGTGCCACACCACGTAGAACACTCTGCCCCACGTCGTCTTGACCGTGTAGTCCCCCAGACCTGCGCCTCCTCCTTAATAAGCTCACCCACTACCCAACACATGAAGTGAAGTGAGGGGGGGGCGAGTAGAGACTCACGAACATGTGGTCTGGGAGGAAAAGATGGTGTAGTAGAGGGCCTCGCCAAACGAGTTGTCAAAGAACTCGGGCGAGTCGTTGTTGGCCAGGTTGGGCTCGATGTGGTGGAACACGGCAGCCCCGACGAGGTGGACCGCGAACCACAGGGCAAGGCCAACCGCGACCGACAGGAGCAGGACGCGCCATTGGAACAGGTCGCGTTGGCTCATGTCCTCCTCCTTGAGGCGCGCGTCGCGCCCTCGGGCGAGCCACCAGGGGAAGAGGATAAGGCCGAACAGGAACCAGTCGAAGAGGAGCGCGGCGAGGGCCCCGTTGACGACGAGCCAGGCGGCGTTGCCCACGAAGCTCCACACGGAGAGGAACGCGCGTGAGTGGTCGGACACCGGGATGATATCGCCATAGCCACACGATGAGATCCAAGTCTCTGTGAAGTACAAGGCTGTATGTATGACACGACAAGGTGTGATTGGGGAGGGGGGAAGCGTGAGTACACACCATCAACCCTTCGCTAACCTCCTCGCCCGAGGAGGTCGGCAAAAAATGCTTGGGCAAGGCGCACCGTCTATGAAGGTGAGGGGGGGCTGGCCCGCAGCTGTTGCCGCGGCAGAGTGGCGCTCAGAGTCATCGATGGCGCGGATGATAGCCGCGCCGATGATGATGTAGACCCACATCACCAGCCACCCCATCCCCACAACTACGCTGCGCCACGACGGCAAGCAGGCGCGCCTGGCCAGCACCTCCAGCGCTCTTACAGCTCTGCCTCGCCCCTTTCGCCCCGCCCTACCTCCGGCCGAGGTGGGCGGCCTCTCGCCCGCACCATCTTCTTCATCGGTTCCGCTCTTCTCCATCACCTCCACATTTCGTTACGACAACGAGAAGTTCTTGCATCACGCTTCAGGTGTCGCTCCGCGGGGGAGTGGTTACTTGTCGGTTGCTCGTCTGGCACAGGAGCCCACGAATAGGCGTGCGCTTTTCATCGGAGACACTACAACTTCGTAGCAGGCGGAAGTACCTCGACGAGCATTGCGGGGCCGAGCGATATGGTAGTTATACCACGGTAGACCACATGAAGTTGTTGGTGCGGCGGTACAACACGCCATGGCGGCCCATGGTGCGGTACGCGTGCGCGCCCTCCCGACAGGTCGGAGTGGTGGCGGGGGCGTGGCTCGCACTGTGGGTCTACTTCATCATCGGCGCAGCGGTGCTGTTGGCCATCGAGAACCCCGCCCGACAAAGCGAAGCCGCCATCGCCCTCGGACAAACCGAACTCTCCTTCCTCGACGGTATTGCCTCCCCCTCCCTAAATAACGAAGGGAGAGAGAAAGCAAGAAATGAAATTTATAAATCAATAAATTAATAACTTTTTGGGTGTGCGCACCGTGCGTTGGCCAACATAGCTATCTACTTTACCGACGTTTATCTGACAACATGCGGTACGCGAGTGCACACTCTGATGCGAATAGATAATTGCCACGATAATGCAGGAATAAATGACTTGTGCTGTGTGCTGCCAGGTTTTGGCGATGTGATCCCGCTGACGAGTGGTGGGCGCGCGTTCGTCACCCTTTGGAGTTTCTTTGGCACGGCCCTGTGGCTCATGTTCATCTCCACGCTGGTGTCCTACATGGGCGACTGGATCTACGTCCACGTCGTGCTCAACGCCCGGTGGCACCTTGGCCACGCGCGGCGCCACGACCAACGAGATACGACCGACGACAGAGCGTCGGTGGAGCTCCGCAGCGCTGTTGCGGTGCCTAACTCCGATTCGTTGGCGCCAGCCACCGAGCCCAGGCTCGCCAATCTGGAGCCAACCGAGGGTTCCACCGACATCGAGGCGAGCGACCTCAACGTCGAAGACGGGGGAAGGGGTGAGGAGAAGAGGGAGGTCGACTGGAACGATCTGGTCGAGGACCGGTCCGTGCAGGAGGACGTGCTGTCGTGGTACGCGCTGGCCATACTCAACGTCAGCGCCCTGCTCCTCTACTTTGTCGTGCACCTGATCGGCGCCGGCGTGCTGTTCGCACTCGAGGCCCAACTCGGCAATCTGACTGACTCTGGCCTCACTCCGGTCACCTTCGGCAACACCTTCTACATGTCCCTCATGGCCTCTCAAACGATCTGTGCGTGTCCTTGTCCACCTCTATCCCCCCCCCCTCTTTTTTTCTCATGTGACATGTCATGACGTGGGCATCTCGAGCGCAGGCTTTGGGGTGGATTACAACCCTAAGACGTCGAACGGCCGGGCCTTCTTCGTAGCGTGGCACCAGTTCGCGCTCATCTCGTCAGCGTTCCTGTTCGTGACGGTGCTGCTGGCCCTCCTGCGGTGGACCAAGTGTCGGCTCTTCGCGGTCACGGAGAAGGTGGTGCGCAAGACCCACGGCCTCGCCCTGCGCCACAGCGAGCGACGACAGCTGCGACGCTCGGCCAAGGAGAAACGCCGCACCCACCACCCGACGCAAGCGGCAGAGCAGGAGGCCAACGCATCAGCTTCCGTGGAGACGTGATGAAGTAAACTATGTATGTAGCGCGTGTAAAGAAAGCAAATATGAATATAGTGTTATAGCGGTAAACGCAGATGTTACATAGCAGTGGTTGTCAAAATTGTCGACCGAGAGGCGGTTGCTTCGTTCAGACGGTGTACATCTCGTTGTGGAACTCGGCCTGATTATCGGTGAACAGACCATTGGTCTGCGCAGCGCCCTGCTCGGCGAACATGGCGTTGCCCACGGGCAGGGCCGCGGCCGTGGCGGCACGGTTCATGTTGCGATAGACGACGTAGGCCGCGCCCACCAGGGCTCCGGCAGCGCCCACTGCCGCTACGCCTCCGGCCACCGCTCCAACTGCCACGCCGGCCGTCGCGCCAGCGCTCAGTCCCGAGTCTACAGCGGGGCTGGGTGTGGCCGAGGGCGTTGCCGTGGAGCTGGGCGAGGGGCTCGACGAAGGCGTCGGCGTATTAGAAGGCGTCGGCGTTACGCTGGGAGTGGGCGTCACGGACGGAGTAGGCGTCACCGAAGGAGTGGGCGTCACGCTGGGCGTCGGAGTTACCGAGGGGGTCGGGGTCACGCTGGGCGAGGGAGTCCTTGACGGCGTGGCAGACATGCTCGGCGAGGGGGTCACGCTCGGGGTGGGCGTGTTGCTCATCGACGGGGAGGGGGTCGTACTGGGCGTCGAGCTGGCGGTGGCAGTCGGCGTCGGGCAGTCGGTAGGCACCTGCAAACGCACGCCAATACCGTAAGTTTGAGGAGAGGGCTGACGGGACTGATGTTGGGGGCAACGTACGCCGTTGGTGCAGCACGTGGCGTTGGTGATGTACTTGGTGTTGTTGACGCACACGCAAAACTGGCAAGCTCCGGCCGTGCAGGTCTCGCCAGTCGGGCAGAAGTCAAAGCCACATTCGGCAGGCCGGTTGGCCGGGGTAAGCAGCGCGTTGAAGTACATGCGCCTGGACAACACAGCATACGTCAATCGGATATCGGCCAAAGGTTAAGGGAGGGTTATGGTCGGACCTGCCGTTGGCGAGGGCAGCGGTGGCCGAGGTCCACTCGTGGCCGCCCATGTAGAAGATGAGCCCTCCGGCAAGATCCGTGGTGAGCTTGGTCGCCGCGGAGATGGTCAAGTTCAAACCCTTGTAGGCCGCCTTGGAAGGGTTGTTGACCACATGCGCGTACGAGTTCTCCCTCCAGATGCTACATTAACATCACCAGGAGAATGAGAACGACCCGTCCAGCCTTAGCCACGACAAAGACGACGACTGTGGAAGTAGTCGGTGATACCTGGACTGAGCTGCAATGGCGGCGCTGGAGCCGGCCGTGAGGTCCGATGGGAGGTAGATGTAGAAGTCGGTGATGACACCGTCATTGGTGCCGTCAATGTCGCCCAGGAACTGGGAGAAGGGCAGGTCGGGGTAGAGATAGTTAAGGTCAGTGTTGGTGGTGCCCGACTGCTGGATGCCGTAGCTGGTCATGAAGCCCCCGCTTGTGTTCTCGTAACTCCTCGATGCTGCAACAATACCCAACGGGGAGTCAGCGAAGATCAATGGGAAGGGGGGGGGGGTTTAGCGTACAAGCGCACTGAGCATAGAAGTTGCCTCCGCTCTGCACGTAGCTCTGCACGGCGCTGAAGTAGACCGGAGCGCTGCTGCTGAAAACGTAGTGCGGCTCTACAAACGTGGAGTAGCACGTGGTAGAATCGAGCGAGGCGATGATGGAGGAGGCCTGCGAAGCCGGAGTGAGAGAGTAGTGTACGCCCTCCACGAGACCGGCTGCCTTGAGCGGGTTGGCGATGGTCGAGCCGTAGCCCGACAAGTCGGAGAGGAGCGCCTTGGGTCGCGAAAGCAGGGTGTGCCGCACGTCGATCGTGGTGTTGGCGTCCAGCACGTAGAGCGCCACGTCGGTGTACGAGTTGGCCGCGATCACGCCGAGGGCCGCGGAGGCATAGCTCTTATGGATCACGAGCGGACCACCGGAGAAGGCCACGGAGCTAGTGGCCGAGGATGATGAGGTGCTAACCCAATACTGCACCAACCCCCCCCCCACAAGCAGTTAGATTTTATCGTTTCCTTTTGCCCTACATGTGGTTACAAACCTGGTGAGCAAAGGCGGTGAAATCGACGCCGTCCTTGGTCTTGCCGGCTGCAATGCTCCAGTAGATGGGCACGTTTGCGTGCAGCAGGTAGAAAGCCAGGCCTGTATACCCACACAAACACGTGCCACAAAACTGGGGAGTCAGGGATCTATATTGGCAGATTGATAGCGGAGTTGAAACTTGGGGCGGACCATATGCGCGAATGTTGAAGACGCCTCCGCTAGTGTACTGCTTTAGGTCCATGGGGATAACGAGGGAGCCCGAGGGAACGCTCTTGAGATTGGCTGAGGGGTTGGGCAAGTCGGCGTAGCCCGACATGATTGCCGACTGGGTCACTGGCACCACTGCGCTCGCCCACAAGAAGATGATCAAGGACACGATGAACGGCAACAGATGACGGCCGGGGGCTCCGGAGAGGGTGCCCATGGTGTGGGGAGATGTTTGTGAGACGTGAGGTGGGAATGCACAACCAAGGCTTACGCTGGTATAAAAACGCCTCCGCGGGTGTCCGAGGAGGAGGGGGGATACTTACCGGTCGGTTACGCCAATCGGACGCACAGCCTGGTCGGTGCAAGGTGCAGGTGGCCTAGGACACGGACGGCAAGTTGTGCTCATCAGGCTCACAGCCCATTGGCCGAGATAAAAAGGCGCAAACGGGTAAAGGCGATCAAGGGCTGCATGCCGTAGGGGACTATACCCTGCTGGCACCCCAGCCCGGCAACCCTGCTTGGTCCAGCTCCACCGTAAGACTTAGAGCAGCGTGTTAAGATAATTACAAGACTTGAGCGGTGTTGTTTTTCTTTCTTTCCTTGCCAACCCATGATCGTGGTTTTACAGAAGCGGGTGACCCAAAAAAGCCGCGGAACATCGTTTAACGCAAGCCCCATGGCTGGTTGCTTTTTTGGTCTCGTCGTTACACTGGTAGCGACTTTACAGAGAGCGAGGCGAGATGCGAGGGAGGACTTCCTTCATCCTCATGGGCTTGGTAGCCATATGTACGTGCTATTCGTTAGTCTTGTCGGACAACGGAAAGCAGACCGCAATCACAATAACCGCAGCGTCGAAGGGGGGGGAGGCAATAACATATGTTATGGACTGATTGCGGCGTTCTTTAGGCCTCTTGGGGCTGGCATGCGTCGGTGCGGTGCCCGGTCGCTACCCGCCAGCCAACCCCGCCTTGGCCAACGGTGAATACGTGGTGGTTACGACTGCTGCAACGTGGAATGACGCCAAGGCCTACTGCCAGAGCCTGGGCGCCCGACTGGCCACAAACACCAGTGTGCTGGCGGACCTTCTGGACGCCGAAACTTTCTACTGGCTAGGAATCAGCAAAACGATAGATGGCTGGGTCACCGAACTGGCGCTCCCCAACACCGAAAGCATCACAGAGGGTGGTTCCGAAGATAACTGCATCGCCTACTATCGAAGTGACCCGGACACCTTCTACCTGGGGTCCGACTGCACCATCCAGAACAACTACGTGTGCGAGCGCACCATCGACGTTTGCGTCTCCCGGCCAGACCAAGCCCAACAGCTTGGAACACGTAGCAACTACTACTTCTTAACCAGCCTCTATGTTCCCTTACGCGACGACGCCAAGAAGCTGTGCGCGAGCCTCAACATGCGCCTCCCGACCATCCACTCGAGCCAAGACACCGCCGACCTGCTGGGCGCGTTTAGCGCCAGCCCCGGAAACTACTGGCTGGGCGGCAAGGTCAACAGGGCCTTCCAACCGTGCTGGGATAACTCGGGCCTGGACGGCACCGCGTACCAAAACTTCGAGGAAGGCGTGGAAGGGGGCGACGAGCTGCTTATCGTCAGTGATGACGGCAAGTGGGGCTCGGTCCACACGCTCAACTCGACCGACGAGGCCAGAGTGATCTGCATGGCGCGCTGCACTGACTTGCCTCCGCGCTCGACTTCCCCCCTGTGTTCGGGCTTCGAGGCCGAGTACTTCCCCAAGCCCACCCACAGCAGGGAGCCCAGGCGCTCCCGCAAGCCTTCGGTCACTCCCTCCCCTATTAAGGACGCACACCCCCCTGGCCGTCCAAGGAATCACACCCCTGCGCCAAACCACGCCGTCAGAAGAAGATAAGCTTGAAGATAAGGGCAAACTTTTGCACAGACGAAGACCCAACTGGGAAGGTCTGATCACTGCAGCGAATTTCACCTTTATCTGCTGTATCGCGCCCGCGTCTGCTTCCTCGTTGTCCTTGCCACCTCAGCCTACGTCCTTGTTGTCCTTACCCACGTCGTTGTCCTCGCCGCTGCGCATTCACTCGATCCTCTTCCAGAGGTCGGCTGGGAGGCATGATGCGTATTCATGGCCACTCGAGGTGCTCCTTGAGGAAGGCATTGCTCAGCCTTCGTTGGATGCGCACACCACGGTGCTCTTCCTCTTAGGTGTGCAGCGCGAGTGTAAAGAGGATGCGAAACGTGCCATATACCCGAGGAGGAAGGGCGGCCGGCCGTGTTGTGATGGTAGAAGGAGGCCTACCGACTCGTCCATGGTATCGTCAGAACGGCCCAGTGGCAGGGAAGAGAGGAAAAGCAAGGTTGCACGTTCAGCAAATGGCCTGCAGTGGGTGGGATAGACAGCACATGCACGCATGCACGGGCACTACGGGGCAGGAGAAGGGCCTATATTTTCTTCAACATTTTCTTTAGTAAAACTAATATAAAATAGAGTACAAAAAACGGCATGGCGTTGAGCTTGCCCCTGGTGCTGGGTTCGTCGTCTAAGTGGCGACGGGCTGTGGTTGAGGAGGGCCTGGGCCTCACCATCGCGCGAACGGTCAGTCCAGACATAGACGAAAAGGCCATACGGCACTCGGATCCTGCTGAGCTTGTGATGCTCCTCGCCAACGCCAAGGCCGACGCTGTACTTCCTCAGGTCCCCTCTCTGCAATCCCAACTGCCAGTTTTGTCAATCATCTGAATTGTTTTTATTTATGCTTGAATTCATTTATAAAATAATATGAATCTTTTCCTGGCCTCAGGTCTCGGAGGAGGCGCTGGTGATCACGTCCGACCAAGTCATCGTGCACGAGGGGCGAATACGTGAGAAGCCTGATGACGAGGCGCAGTGTCGCGAGTTCCTGCGCAGCTACGCAACCCACCCCGCGCACGCGATCGTGGGCGTCGCCGTCACCAACACCAAGACGGGTTAACTCTCCCACTTCGCTCGCGTGGGAGCAGGCTGAGGGGCTCAATGTTGAACTCCCTTCCCTCCCTCCCTCAATCCTCACGCGCAGGTAAGCGGGTGAGCGGAGTGGCCAAGGCCGTGCAGCACTTCAAGCCACTCCCCGATGAGGCCATCGACGCCCTCATCGGCCAAGGCGACGTGTTGTGGTGCGCTGGTGGCTTCGCCATCGGTAATTGCCCCTGAGCAAAGACATCGCTGCTGGCCAGCTCTTGGGCGTGAGTGGGTGGGTGGGGAGCAATCACTAACGCGAGCACATCGCGGCAGAGCAAATGGAAGGCTATCTAGGCCTGCTGGAGGGCGAAAGGGAAACCATCATCGGCCTGCCCAAGACGCTCACCATGGACCTACTGCTGCAAGCCGACACGGACAACTGAGAGAGGCTGTGTGTGGTGTGTGTGGCTTACCCATAGTAACAAAAACACGAGGGCTCACTCCTCTTCTACGTGATCATGTGACATGTCGGCGCTTTCTGATGTTGGCCTTGTGAGCTGTGCCTTCATCAGGTCGCGCCACGCTCGAAGGAAGGCCTGGTGCTCCTCCATGGCTTCGGCCAGCCCCGCCACGTCGCGCGCTTGTCGTGCCACAGTTTCCTGCACCGCCCCCACCTGCGCTGCTACCTGCACGCCAGAGGCGTGAGGTCCCGAAAATGAGACCCGCTCGGCATCAGCGGAGAGGGGAAGACTCATACTGCTTCCAAGCGGCGGCGAAGCTGCTCTTCTTCCATGCTCCCCCTGTGGGTGAAAACGAAAAGAAAACGAAAAAAAGAAAATATCGAAATCCCGAAATTCCGGAAGTTTCATTAATCCGCCGAGTGACGTCATCGGCCTTTGTCTTGCGCGGTGGCCCAGTGGTGCGCATCTACTTCACTTACCCTCTCTTGACACAAGCACGATCTCACAGTCGAGGTCCCTTTGATCGCACAGCACGTTCCGGAGAAAGCACACAGATGCTCGCCTGCACTCGCATCGTCTCTGCAGTCATGCTCGTGGGCCTCCTGGCCTTCATCTCCATGCTCGCGTTCACTCCCACTGCGGAGGCAGCCCGCGATCCCGCGCTGACGCACGAGGAGAACATCAAGGTGGCCCTGCGCAATTGGGAGCGTGGCCTCAGCGGCAAGCCCGTCAACTGCCGCCGCTTCGTTGATCTGTTCATCGATGATGGCGTGTGGTCGTCGCCCGCCGGTGCCCGCAACAAGACAGACACCAAATGTACGCTCCGAATCTGCCACACGCCACTTTTTTCATGCCGATGTAATTTAAAATTTTATTTTTCGGGTTCAAAAAATGTTGATTATTGTTTTTCTATTTCTTAATTAAATTACAGCTCACTGTAGAACGACGTGAATGGAACATATTAACGTTGTCGGCGTGAGCAGCGCGAGTGGTCAAGGGCCAGCGTCCGATGTACAACTACTGCGAGAAGGAGCGCTTGTTCTCGGGCTTTGATCAGGTGGAGGCCTTTGTCTCGGGCCCGACCACTATCTCTGGCTTTAGCGTGGCCTTCCCGCGCACCATCCTGCTCATCGTGAAGGACGTCTCGTGCCGCATGACCTGGCAGGGCATCGCCGTGATTGACTACGACGAGGAGTACCGCATCAAGAGGTGGCAAGACTACTGGAACGAGGAGGAGTTCGAGCGGCAGTGGAAGGGCTGCCAGTGGCCCACGGACCTGCTTGCTGACACCTCGGCCGAGGAAGTCAAGGACGAGGTCCTGTCCCGCAGCAACGGCAAGGAGGAGCTCTAAAGCTTAGCTTCCACACCGCTCACCGCCATCACACACCACATTGAGCACACGTGATGATGTTTATTTGTTTATAGAACCATTTTTGCTTCACAGCACAACGTGCACAAGGGCATGGCCTAAGCAAGTGTGTGGGAAGTTGCTGGGCACAAGTGGAAACAACTTGGTCTGAAATGGAATTGATTGATGTGAACATCTATGAGAATGCACTTGCCAAGGGTGTACCTAGCAGCTCACACAAGTTCTGAATTTTGCAGCTCAAGGACAAAGCAGCACTTGGCCAAGGCCAAGACCTCATGGCAGGTTTGCTTCACATAGAGGCTGTGTTGTTGTCACTACATAGGTCACAACACCACAGCCACACTCCACCATTCTGCACAATCCTGCCAAGGAGACAGTAGCCATGTGTGCAGCCACATCTGTGCTTTTACCATCACTGGAGACAATCAGCCTGTCATTTGTGGTGTCTTGACCACAATGGCAATGACATTTACAGCTTCTCCATTGATTATGCAGAAGTAATATGGAGGTAACGAAACAACTTCTGCAATTCAAGCAACAGACAGCACCACACAGAATGACCTTCCACATGTGTCACTGATAAAGTCCAATGGCAACAGGCCAGCCAGCACAACCAACGCCATGGACGGTGATGACGACAAGGGTGGCGGGACAAGGAAGAACAAAAGAAATGCCAGAAAAAGAAAAAAGCAATAGATCCAATCCTACGCGTGCGGCTGGATGGAAGGATGGTGGATAGCGACCTCGCCCCAGCAATGGATCGATAGGTTGGGTCGTGAAATAGTTGTACAAATGAAGGGAAGCCAGGCGCCAATCGAGGGCTACCTCTACTCCATCGATCCGGAACTGCACCACCTCATGATCCTGCGGCTGGCCCCTGCGCCAACCTCCCACGTGGCTGAGGAGGTGCCCGTGCCCCCTTAGCCCCTTCGCCTCCTTCGTCAAATGGATCTGGAAGATGACGGTCTCATCTTGCGGTGTGGGAGCAGGTGGCCACTTGCCGGATGGAACGCGTGGTAGCATTCGCGCATGCGGTCACAGCCGTCAAGTGTACTTCATCCCCCCCCCCCCATCCCACGAGTTCGTGTGCGCACTTGCTGAGCCTGCATTGTTGGGGGCACAGTTGGGAGCGGGCGGGCGCCGATGGCATTCGACGCAGACGACGTGGCCCAACTCCTGGCCCCAGCCCACACGCCAGCGCAGACCGGCCCGGCCACCGGCAGCGCCTTCACCAGCGAGAGAATCCAGTACCGCAAGGCGGTCGTCCAACAACTGCTCGAGAAGGTGACCTGCTTCCCCTGTCCCGGCTCGTTGCTTGTTATTTGTTCATGTGGCCATCTCACACCGAGTCGTTGGCGTTGTGGTTCGACGCGAAGGCACTGATCCCGCACGGCGAAGAGGAGGGCGGCGTCATTGTGGTGATGAACGGCGTGGCGTCGATCGACCCGCCCTACAACGCCGAGTCGTGTCGATCACGCAACGAAATAGTCCTGCAGCGCTTGCAGGCCATCCTCGCCACACTCGTGCCCGTCTGAGGCATGTATTTTGATGCTAATAGCAGCTCCCTACCCGATCTCAAGCGTTTGTAAGCTGCAAAATCGTATAAATAATAACAATAATAATAATAAAAATATAAACAAACATATACTTCGCCGAATTCAGGGTGCCACAATCGTTGTGGCCAAGCAGTTGACGCCCTACAGGGAAGGCGGCGCGTATAACCTTTTCGGTGGGGTGATGGTGGCGATGAGAACAAGGGAAGCTTACCGCTTGCGGTGGTTGATACCCAGCGCATGGCGGAGCCCTGCTATCGATTAGCAGGAGAGCCGCCTTGACCATCACAGTCCAATCTCGGGGACAGACACGCACGCAAGTCAAAGACCAGACAAAACGTCTTGGGCGGCGGGCACAACATTCCAGCCAACCACAAAAAGATTAACCAAACCTGAGCTCCATCAACATCACCAGCACCCCCTTTTTGTTCAAGAGTACTCATCTCAGTGGCACTGTTGCAGAAAGAGCTCGTGGGTGTTTGCACCGAAGGAAACAAAACATATACTTCGCAGAATTCAGGGTTGCCACAATCGTTGTGGCCAAGCTGTCTACGGCCTCCAAGGGAAGGCGGCGCGCCTTCTTTTCGGTGGGGTGGTGGCGATGAACACAAGGGAAGCTTACCGCTTGCGGTGGTTGATACCCAGCGCAAGGCGGAGCCCTGCTATCGATTAGCAATACCTGTTGTCCAGCCAGTCCATTCTCGGGGACAGACGCGCATGACCATCAAAGGTGCCGAAAGCGCCTTTGAGAGGCTGCGCTTTCCAGCACAACCCAACAAAAAGATTAACCAAACCCTGAGCTCCCCCTCAACATCACCAGCACCCCACCTTTTTTCTTAACACCTGCTTTATCAAGAACTTTATTCAAGTCTTTGATGTTCCTCGAAGGCGCGTAGCCGTGTGACACGAAAAGCGATGAGGCTCATGTCAGTTTGGCGGCCGGAAGGCCTTAATGGTCTCATAGAGCAGCGGCAGCTCCTCCAGCAGGCCCACGTGGTGCGGTCGCCAGCCCAGCACTTCGATGGCCTTCCTCGGGTTGGCCACCACCGTGACGTCCATGAACTGGCCCCAGAAATCGCTGCCGGCCGGCTGTAGCACATGTCCATCGACACGACACGACACGACACGACAGTGAATCGGGTGGGCTGCGAAGAAGAGCTCGCAATGTGCGGTGAGGCATACCTCGTAGGCGACGGTGCCGGTGAAGCCGACCAGCTTGGCGGCGCGCAGGTTGAGCTCCTCCCAGCTGGGCGCGCTGGAGGGGGAGGCGATGTTGAAGACCTCGCCCCTGGCCGCGTGGATCTTCTGCGCGGCCAGCACGTAGGCCTGGGCCAGGTCGTCCACGTGCACCCACGACCACTTGCGCTCGCGCTTCCCTGCATCAGAGGCACGTCGTTAAGAACGCTGCGTGACGTGGCAATCGCCAATGGCGGTGGTACCGCTGATGGTCCAAGTATCGCCGGTGGTGCCAAAGAGCTGGGCCAAGAAGCTGCCCGAATAGCCGTAGACGAAGCTCGGTCGAATCACGACGCCGTTGACCTTGTCCTGGCCCACGACCGCCTTCTCGTGGTCGATGCGCCACTGGGCCAGCGGATGCGGCTTGATGGGCGTGGTCTCGTCGACCGCCTCCTCCGGGTGGTCGCCGTAGATCAAGAAGCCCGACGTGTAGATGAACGTCTTCTTCTGATGCCAGCCCTGCTCCGCCGTCTGTTTTCAACACGCAACACGCAACACCAAAGGTCACCCCTACCGCCGTGTTGAGCGACTGCGTGTTCGAGATGGAGGCACCTCGACCACGAGATCAAGTAGCTTCTTGTTGGAATGGCCCGTCTGGGTCTCGGAGGCATCGAACACGTTGTCGACGATGATGGACGCCTGCTTCACGTACTCCACATACGTCTCTGGCTTGCTCAGGTCCCTACACGCGTTCACAAGGTTTATTATGATGATTATTAATATTATTATATAATATTCATTTTTAATGATTTATGAGATACCCGAGGACGGGTATGATCTCATCACGTCTGAGAGCTGCCGCCTTGTCCTCGCCTCGCACAAGCGCGTACACGCGGTAGCCATGCCGTCTGAAGGCCCGCGCAACCTGGTTTTAATGAAGATAAAAACAAACGTGTCCTTCAGGCAAGTGTTTCGGTGGGGGCAGTAGGGAAGGAAAAGGACCTGCAGGCCTATGTAGCCGGAACCGCCGCTGACGAACACATGAGTAGACATGGTGGAGTTTGTGGGGTGGTGAGTGTTGGGGTGGCTGTGCTCGCTTGTTGTTTGTTGGTGTGTTGTTAAAACTCGCCGGCCACCTTGGCCTCTCTTTTGCTCTCTCGCCGCAAGTGCGAGCACACGCCGCTTCGCCGCTTCAGACAGGCGCAGACCACGGTTTCTCTCGCCGATACTCAGCGTTTGCTTTTTGTTTTTCCTTGGACGGAATTACAATAATAAATAAATTAAATAAATAAAGAATGAAAATAAATAAAATTTATGGGCAGAACAGTGCCCCGAGAATACAGCTGAGACAGAGATCAAGGCCAGTGGCTGGCCACGAGGGCGAGGTCCACGCTCCTCCGCCGATGGGCCTCGCCGGGCAGGGCGGGGTAGAGGTCGAGCGGGAGGCTCTGGTTGAGGCCACCGCTCCGGCCGCCGACGGCCTGGGCCAGCTGCTGGTGGTGGTGGAGGTAAGGCTGGTGATGAAGTGGCAGCGGGCGAAGGAACGAGTGGTCTTGCTGTTGATGACCATGATGAAGTGGTTGATGAGGCTGTTGTTGGTCGAGCGATTGCAAGAAGTGGTGGAGCGAGGGAAGCTGCTGCTGGTGTTGAGGCCAATTGGTAGAACCGGAAGGAGGGAGGGGAGGAGAGGGAGGCGAGGACGATGGGCTGCCGTGTGGATTCGATCGTCGAAGCGGCCGAGCCTCCGCTTCGCCGCCGCCGCCGCCCAGTGCGCGGCTGCTCCGGTTCTTCTCGGTCTTGGGCCCTCGCGTGCTCGTCGAGCGCTCCCGCCCGCGGCCCACCTGCGCCTTGTCCCTCCCCTTCCCGCCCACGCTCTCGTGGTCGCCCTGGTGGTCCTTGTCTCTGCTTCGACGCTGCTGGCGCCGGCGCTTGGCCGCCGGAGCCCCCTCCCCGTCGTCCCGCGCGCGTTGGTTGCTTGGAACTCGCCGGCCGGTCGCCTTCTCCTTGGCCGACTCGGCCTTGGCCCTGTCGATGCCCAGCTGGCGCAGGAGGAGCTCGCGCTGCTGCTGCAGGTGTTGCTCTCGCCGGCGCAGGGCAACCGCCTCGGCCTCGCCGCCGCCGGCGGGGGCTGTGGCCGTCGACGAGGCCAACGACAACAGCGGCGGCGGCGGCGGTCCTTGGGGCGGAGTGGTCAGGCCGGCATAGACGGACGGGAGGTAGGCGCCTAGCCTCGCCACGGAAGTGGTTGTAGCGGTAGTAGTTGATGTTGATGTCGACGTTGATGTTGGTTGCTGTTGTTGTTGGCGGGAGAGGTGGTCGAGGCCCCAGTGCCGCCCTTCCTCGGTTGGGCGAGTAGTCGTGGTAGTCAGCGGCGTTCCGTGATGTGGAAGAAGATGATGAGGATGAAGAGGCACGTGCGTCTCGAGAACCGGCAGTCGCGGCCTGTCGGGGTCCGTCAAGTTGATGTTGTTGGGCAACAGAGCACCGTTCGCGAGATGCTGCGGTGGCGGGATCGGGACGAGCACGTCGGCCTCCTTTCCGAAGTTGTACACGAACACGGTGGGCGTGGCTGTCGAGTAGGACGGGGGCGAGTAGGGCGGGTCATGGTGGTGGTGGTCGAGAGCGCGAGTGGCGATGGCGTCACGCCTCCTCGAGCCACGTGGAGGAGAAGTAGAGCGGGCGGCACCGGTCGCAGAGGAGGAAGATGGTGGTGAAGAAGAGGGAGAAGGGGCGGTTCGTGGCTTCGCCTCAGTCTTGTTCCTCTTCCTGGAGGGCAAACCCTCTGCAGGACCGTCCTCTTCGTTCGCCCGGGGCCACGTGCGCTTCTTCTTGGCCGCGTTGTTGTGGTGCTCCGCTGCTGGCTCTACGCGTAGGTCTTGGATGGCGTCGCCGTCGTTGAGGATGTAGTGCAGCGACGTCTTGCCCACGTCCATCGGGGAGGAGGCAGAAGATTTGGACTTCAACCAAGACGAGGAGGGAGAAGATGATGAAGGAGGGGGTGGGCCAGCAAGGCTGAGCAGCAGCTCGGCCATTTCGTCGATACTGGTGGTGGCTGCCATCAATCGAAGAGAGAAGTTTAGTGGGACTAGCTGCTCTTGCTTCTTTGTGTACGTGTGGTGCCCTGCAAGGCGGTGGGAGCGGCGAGAGGTCGGTAGCAGGGGCGTGTGCGGCAAGGCAACTTGCCCCACTCACGCTGCATGGGCCCGTTGATCTTGCTCTCCCCGTCCCTTCCTGGCCAACCTCTGGCGCAACCGTTCGCCGTCAAGCGCTCGCCATTGGCGGCCGGGAGCTCATGGCGCATTTCTGCGCTGCAGTGCTAAGCCCGCCGGAACCTCTCGGCACAACCCACACCTCGGCCGCGGAACTGCGCCGTGATGCATGGCGCCAAGCGCAAGCACAGACCCACCTTGCGCCCACCAAAGCTACTCCAAAACAAAACACAATAAAGATTAAAATAGATGATATAAAAAAACAGACAAAGATTCCTACCTATTTTGAAAATATAAATCATAAATCAAGAAAATGGAAGGGGACGTTACAGAGATACGCCCAAGAGCCAATAAAGCAACCGCGAGTTTTATTGCTGGTTTATGTGGTGAACAGCGTATCACGAGGCCACACCCTGCTTCACTCGTACCACTTGAGCGCGCCGACGACGACGAAGCGACTGGGGAGAGGGCCGGGACAAGGGGCCAGCACGGTCAGCTTCTTCTTCTCCACGTTCACGTCCGTGCTGTGTGCGTTGCGTCGTTTTGTGTTAGGTTGTTGGTGTTGTTGCTGTTGTGTTATGTGTGTGTGCATCACGCGACACACGGCGACGAGCGTCGTAAGGCGCACGTACATGTACAGGAAGCCCGCGAGGTTGCTCTCGAGCAGGGCCTCGGGCGTCTTGGCGTGCGAGACGCCAATGATGGAGTGCACGATCTCCTGCACGGCGAGTCGCGTTGGACGTGTATGAGCGTGAGTTGTGGGCGGGAGGGCTGGTCCCGCCGAACGACAGTGGGCGCTCACTGAGCAGAGGGGCGCGAGGTGAGGCGAACCTGCGTGGGCTGCACTTCGACCAGCTTGGTGGGCGTGATCGTGCGCTCGGCGCCGATGGGCAGGGCCGAAGACGGCGCGCGCGGGCCTCCGCCGATGCGGTAGATCGAGATGTCGGCAAAGTCGATGAGCGTCGAGTGTGGGCTCAGGTCGCCGCTGGGCCCGTAGAAGTACTCCCGAATCTTGTCCACCCTCGTCTGCGCTCGCGCAAGACGACAACTTCAATGAGGACAACAACAACAACAACAATTATAGAAGAAGAAGGTAGCGAACCTGTCGTCTGTAGTTTGGATCTCGGGTCACAACGCCACCCGATTTGTACAGCTTGATCACCTCTGCTCAATGAATGGATGAGACGTGGAGAACATGAAAGTGCTAGCGGAAAGTATATATAAAATAATAAATGAATTAAAAAAACAATATTAACAATAAATAAATAAATAGAGCAAGAAAATAGAGAAAGGCGACGCACGTATTCTCCTGTCCTGGACCTGGGAGAGGTCCTGCTGGAGGTCCGAGTAGAGTCGCTCGTTGTCGAGCACGAGCACGACCGTGGCCCGGGTGGCGTCGATGGCGTGGCGGATGAGGTCGTATCCGACCCCGTCTATCCACCCACACGTGTTCACCACCAGACCGCCGACCGACGCTAGTGGGGCATGGGCGACACGAAGTGGGTCAGCGGCTGGAGCTCCAGCGTTGTGCAGCTGCCGTGAGGCGTGGAAGCTTCCAGGGAGAAAAGCGGCTGTACCGTCCTGGTTGAGTTCCATGCGACGGTTGACGTCACGCAGGAGGTTGCTGACCTGCAGCTTGTACAGATCGGGATTGCTGCTGGGCGTCACGTCGCCGTACCAGTAGACGAGCGGCGTCGCAAACTCGAAGCCCTCCTGCGCCGCATGCGCGCGCGATTGGACACACCGCCCAGAGGCAAAAACGTCACACACAAAATCGGCCCCAAAGCGAAGCGCAGCCGCAGCTCAGAGGCAACGCACAGACACATCGATGGGCTTCTCGATCGGCAGGGCGGCGATCATGCCAGGCACAGAGGAGCCCTGCCGCACGCACAGCAGGACACATGGTGAGGAGGGACCGGGTGCATGTGGAAGGGACAAAGGCGGCGCACTTGGCCAATGTCGATGTCGACGACGGTGGGCGTGCGACCGAGGCGAGCGGCATAGGACGCGAGGATGCGGCTGAGGGACGACTTGCCGGTGTCGGTCGGTCCGACAATCATCACGCGGGGCCCCTGCTTGTCCGTGCGATCGGCGATGTCGCGCATCTCCTCCAGCATGCCGTGCACGTTCATGTAGGCGTTCATCGGCGTCTCCTTGCCCACGTAGGCGTGGCACTGGCCGGCCACCTCGATGGTGCAGCCGTGCCAGCTGAAGAGGGCGAACTTGCATCGGGTGAACGTGTACGCACGGTCCTTAGCCAGCTCGGTGCCGAATATCTCTCCCGTGCCGTCCGTCATCTGAAATAGAAAATAAATAGATAATTAATTAATTAAATATTTTCAATATTTGAAAAAAGTGCAACACTTAGCATAGCGCCACACAAAGGTAACAAAAAATTAAAAAAAAAAAAAAAAAGGAAAGAGGAAGTGCTGGGAGACCTTTAGCGTGATTTTTACGTCCTTGTCCACTTCAATGCGCAGCTCCTCCTGTCGCATGAGATGCCATGTGCGCACACTCTCCGATTCTGGTGTCTGCTGTGGCACATTCATCGCGATTATTTTCCTGCTCTGATTGATCGACGCAAGTGGCCTTTTTGCCGGCGTCTCTTCTTTCTTCCAAACTTTTTCTTTCTGATTTCGTTCTTGCTGTGCACATTCCATTCATTGCTTGCATAGTTCACGCTAACAACGGAATGACCTTTGCAGAAGACAGCAAGGGCGCCAACAACACAGAACACCTAGCCAACAGAACGCCGAGCACGAGATGAGTTTGGCTGAACAGCTTAGCAAGAACAGGCTGCGTAAGGTGGAGAAGCCCAAGGAGCCGCCATCGCTGTTGAAGGAACTAAATGCCTACTCAACCGTGGATATCTCAAAGCTGCGCACTTCCACCACCCCTTCGCACCGCTACGACCCCACGTCCGACCAGTGGGTCACGGTCGATGACGTGCCGGTACATGCACCCAACGAAGTATTGTTTTAAATTTGTGATATCTTCTAACTCGCCATCACCCAAGTGTGCATGCCCCTTGCCAGCCAAGTTGCGTGTCTTGACGTTCAACGTCTGGATACAGCAGGACTTCCTTGACCAGAGGTGCGCCTCATCGGCCACCACGTAAGCAGGCTGCTAAGTCCTCTGACAATTCTGGTCGTCCGCTCACTACTGCAGGATGAGCGCCCTGGTCGATATCCTGGAGGACAAGAAGGTCGACATGGTTGCACTGCAAGAGGCCACTCCCAGACACCTCGAACAGCTCCATGCGCATCCCTACGTCAGGTCAGTGAACGCACATGTCGATCATACTCTTTCTCAATCTCATCTTCTGCCACACCGTTATTGGCAGGCGACACTACTTTATGAGCGGGTTCGAGGGCCAGTTCTCGACCTACAAGACACTCCTCCTATCCAGAATACCCTTCGACTCGTTGATGTCCAGCGACATGCCCTATTCTGGGCGCAAGGTCATCACCGGTTCCTGGCAGTTCACGACCTCTCCAGGTTCGCCAGCCAAATCCCGATGGTTTGCTGAAACTCCAGTATGAGCTTACGGCGCGCATCCACACATGTGCAGGAAACCCCGTCCACAGATTCGCTGTCTCGTCCGTCCACCTCAAGAGCGAGGCGAATGATTGGAAGCCTCGAATGGAACAGTTGGCGTTCTTGGACTCCAAGGTGGCGCCCAACCACGACACGTCAGTGATCGTGGGGGACTTCAACTTTCTGTTCAAGCGAGAGGAGGTCAGCAACGCTCCCAAACTCTTGTTATTGATTATCGACCACGTTTTCACGTTGGGCAGCTCTCTTCTTCTGCTCTCTTTCTTCAACAGGAGGCGATCAAGTCCAACGGCTATATCGACGTATGGCGAGAGCTGCGTCCCAGGGACGCTGGGCCCACCTTCGAAGCAAATATCAACCATCACGCCGCCAGCACGACCTCGCCCACGTTCTCTGCACGCCTAGGTACTCGAATCTTCGTCTGCTGGCTCTTTGCATTGCTAAGCTGGTGGAACTGGTCCCGACTGTCCCGTGGCCGTGCAGACCGAGTGGCGCTCAAGTCCGGGACTGGCTGGCGAGCGTCAAAGATCAGCATCGTGGGCAAGACGCCCATTGTGCAAGGTCAGCTGTTCATATCCGATCACTGGGGCCTCCTCACCACCTTCAAGTTCTGCCGTGGCAAACCGTGAATGGGTTTTCTGAAGGTTTGCGTAGAGTGGTTGCTGCATGAGATGAGGAACCCACACGAAACGGTTTTCTGAAGGAAGAGGCAGCTACTTTCATTTCTATTTCCTTTTCTTTTTCATTTTGCATGCCGGTGAAAAGCGATGCGGTGTGCGTATGTTGTGGCGGCGCTGGTCTTTGGCCTGGCCGCGGCGGGAGTGGCCTTCGTGGTGCCTTTCCTCACCACCTCCCTGAATGTTGGCACGTCACTCCTATTCCTTTCTTTCGGGCTAATAAATTATTAATTTATTCAATTATTCTTAACCACCACTCTCACCTTTGCCACCTGCGTGTAGCGGCCGGCTACTCGGCGAAGCTCACCTGCTCTGCCGTGTTCGTGGCCGGTCGTGAGCCCGCCCACGTCTATAACCACGTACGTTCTTTTTGTTGATGTTTATTCTCAATTTTGCATATCTTTTAACAATTTTAAATGCACAATAGGAGCTGTCGGGCTTGGTCGGCAAGCTGACTGACGTGTCGGTAGTCAGTCGCAAGGAGCGCTACGTCACCACCACGGCGAGCTTGCTCGGGTTCTTCCCCGTCCAACGCCGTGCCCATTACCGCGGGCCGGTGCGTGCTCCCACGCCCACTTGTGTGCGCTCTCATCACGGCAAGTGGCGGGCTGACCCGCGCGTCGCGCCTTGGGCGAACAGGACCGTGGCTGCGCACTCGAGTCGCGCGGTGTGGTGCCTCTGGCATCGGACGACGTGTCGCCACCCCCGTCGCCCACCAATGCTTGGCCCGCCCGCCTGGCCCACGGAGAGGACGCGGCCGACGTCGATCGCGAGCTCCTCGATAGCATCGTCGAAGAGCAGTTCGATCCCGCCAAGCACCAGGTGCCCTGGGCTCTCTCACTCACTCCACTCACCCGCTTGCTGACACCACGGCTGCTTCGACCAATGCCCATCTCGCTTTCTCTCTCTCTCTCTCTCTCTCTGTGTGTGTGTGTGTGTGTGTGTGTGTGTGTGTGTGTGTGTGTGTGTGTGTGTGTGTGTGTGTGGTGCTCAAGGACATCGACACGCGTGCGATCATCATCGTGCGTCACGGTCGCATCGTCGCCGAGCGCTACGGCCCAGATTTTCAGCCACACACGCGCTTGGCCTCGTGGTCCATCGCCAAGAGCGTGATCAGCACGCTGATCGGCATCCGGATGGCCCAGGGCCACCTGGCCGGTCCCGACCAGACGCGCCTCTTCCCCGAGTGGAGCAACGCCGCCGACCCGCGCGGCAACATCACCCTCGCCCACCTGCTGCACATGAGCAGCGGCCTCGAATTCGACGAGAAGTACGACCGCCACTCGGACGCGCGCGACATGCTCTTCCTCCGCCCCTCGATGTCCGATCTGGCCGTCAACAAGCCGCTCGTCCATGCCCCCGGCACCAAGTGGTACGTGTGTCGGTGCGTGGGGGCGTGGGGCGTGGGCGATTGACCCTTTGTCCCTGCAGGGCCTACTCGAGCGGGACGAGCAACCTGCTGGCGCGGCTTCTTCGCTCGACCTTTGCCACGGACGAGGAGTACTGGGCCTTCCCGCGCCAGGCCCTCTTCGCCCCGCTCGGCATGGACAGCGCGCTCATGGAAACTGACGCTGCGGGTATCTCCACACACACACACACACACACACACACACACACACACACACACACACACACACACACACACACGCATCACGCATGAACACAAAGAGGTAACGTCGTGGGACAACATCAGGCACGTTCGTGGGGTCATCGTACATGTACGCCACGGCTCGCGATTGGGCCAAGCTGGGCCAGCTGTTCCTCAACGAGGGCAAGTGGCCCGCCGACCAGGACGGCGGCCTGCAGCAGGTGCTGACCCCGGACTGGGTGCGCTACGTGCAAACGCCGGCCCCGGCGAGCAAGCACCGCTACGGCGCCCAGTGGTGGCTCAACGGGGCAGCCAGGGAGGGCCAGGGCGACGACGCCTTTGACAGCAGCAGCACCGAGCTTTACTGGCAGCGGGAACTGCCCAAGGTTGAAGCCCTTCGTTCCGACACGAGAGTTTGTACACAACGAGATGCATTGCCACACACTCGCGCTCACCTCCTCCTGTCTCCAACGTGCAGGACGCGTACTGGGCACACGGCTTCGAGCACCAGTTCGTGATGGTGGTGCCCTCGCGCGATGCGGTCATTGTGCGGCTGGGCCGCACGCCCGACGCCACCAAGTGGGACCTCGCCAGATTCTTCCGCATCGTCTTCCAGGCCCTACGCCCATCCGCGTGAGAATCACCAACCAGGATTTATTTTTCATTATTTATTTATTTATTTTTTGAAAAATAATTTCAAAAACAGCGTTCCAACAGGGATGCGCAGAGGCAATCGTTTTAAGATTGTTCGCCGAAAGGACGGGAAGGTCAGTAAGTTGCATGCAACTTATCCGCTGTGGTGTAGTCGGTAACATTTATGGTTCTCACCCATGCCCCCCGGGTTCGATTCCCGGCAGCGGAATATCTTTTTGTGCGCCGAAGCGTGCGTTAACCCTAACCTTGGAGCAAGCTCTCAGGTTTTCTGACAGAACAGCGCAAGTTTTGCTGACTATTTGACAACAGTCTGTCAAAAACCTGTGTTGGGGCAGTCAAAAACCTGGGTCAGCTGTGACGTTGTTCAGTCAGCACAGTTATCAGAGTGAAGGAACACTCTGTATTGTTTAACTCTAAATTTTACTCTAGCAATTTATAAAAATAAAAGAGTTAAACAAGCCCTCAGACTTCAGTTCTCTTTTTCTCCTGTCCATCACTCCTTGCTGAGCTGTGGGGAAGGAGGGTGGGTGTTACACAGAGTGTTCCTACTCTTATAACCACACTTACCACATGCAGCCAGTTTCCAGAATGTGAGGAACACTCTGTATTGTTGCTACTGCAAAGCTGAGGCTAGTCACTGGTAGGTTCCATGTCAAATATGAGGTCAGAGTAGGCCTCTGGCACTGCTCTGGACACATAGTGGTGCCAGAACATGTCAGTGCACTTCCAGCCGCCAAGCTTGAAGATGGCATCCAGTTGGAAGCCTGCATTGAGGCCAGCCATGATGCTGGACTTGCAGAACAACTTCAGGGTGAAGATGGAGAGCACACCCTGTAGCCAGCGCAAAGGTGGGCTGTGCATTCCTTCCAGTCCTGGAACGCCACAACTGGGCAGCAGCAGGGGTCTGATGCCTTGTGCAGAGTGAGGGTGTTGCCTTCACCAAATCTGTCATTCTTGAAGCCCACCACTGGGACAACAAGTTCATTAGAGGAGGCCTGATCCACCTGGTCAAAGTACAGCAGAGCTGCAGCTGAGACACAAAACACTCTTAGGATGCACAGGAGCACCAGTAGCTTGGCTCTCAACTGTGTCTTTGAGGGGTGCAGGCCCCAGCAGGTGAAGAGCTCTCTCAGCCAGGATGGGTCAAAGGTCACACCTCCAGCTACTGGACAGCACATGCACTCCCTGGCAAGTCCTTTCCATAGGCGTGCTATCAGGGTCCTTGGTGGGGAAGATTCCTAGCAGCTCTCAGAGCACTGCTAATGCCGCCAAGACAGCTGGCCTTTGCAAAGTGCATGTGGCCACCTTGATGAAGCTGGCAGTTGCTGCTACTGCTGACCACTCTGGAGGGGAAAGGCCCATCCTCTCTGCCAACAGTAGTCTTTGAACCAGATGAGGTTTGCCTGGTAGTGGTGCCATGTTGATGGCACCAGTGCTGCCACTAGGGCAAGGGTGCGCCCCTCAACCAGCCACTTGTGTGCACTGCCCAGAGATCTGGCAGGCTACCCACAGCCACTGCTTTTTCCTGACTGGCTCTGGTAGCACATTGAACTTGTTGACGAAGCTTAGGCAGGAATTGGGCACCTCCATCAGCTCGTTGATGATGGGTTTGAGGAGGTCTGCCCACCACCAGTGGCAGCTGCTCCACACAGGAACGATGATGATGTCTGTGGCACGCTGCCTCCTGATGAGGGTGAGCACATGGGGGATGAGGGCGTTGATTGCTTCTGTGCCTGGCTCGTAGAACTGGCTTTTGAACCTCTTGAGGAGAGCATCCTTGGCTGTTGCAAACTGGTCAATTTGAGTGTAGTCCCCATTTGTCCTCTGCCTGCTTGTACCCAGTTGGGGTTGTCCTCCACTTGTGGTGTGGGTGGAGGTGGCTCAGAGTGTCTGCCCAACTGTTGGCTGAGCCTGGGTGCTGGACACATTGTCTGACTGGAACAGGATGGAGTGGCCTGTGAGTTTCTTGCTGAAGCTCTTGCAGGTGTTCCAGATGGTGCAAAGCTCTAGGCTGTTGATGTGCTGTGTTGTGTGTCCCCACCAGCTGGCTGAGGAGGCGTCCCACACAACAAAGTAGCTCCCCAGCCAGTCTGGGAGGCGTCTGTCTCAATCATCACCTTGGCTGGCTGCTTGCATGCCATTGAATTTGGAAGATTGGTTGCAGTTGTGGTGATTGCTGCCTTGATAGTGTGAGGGTGAAGACTGGTTGTAGGGCTTGCTGAGCCCTCTCCTGTCCAGTTTGCTCTTGCAGTGGGTCTGGTTTGCTGCCATGCCGATCTGCATGGCTTCTAATGCTGATTTGCGATCTTCTGCCCTGATGCTGCAGGAGTTGATGGCATGCCACACCTTGAAGGCCATAGCCCATGAGACCCTTGAAGAACAGGTCCCTGTGGGCATTGAGCAGGCCCTGTATTGTGTAGAGGGCCACAGAGGTGATGGCGTTGAACTCCTCCACTGCTTTGGGGTGGGTGGTGGTGCCAGAGATGGTGATGTGTAGAACCACCTTAATGGACAATGTCCAGGTCAATGCTATCATCATCATCAGTAGGGTAGGTCAAAGGCCTAGCTCTAGCATTGGTTGCCAGTGGCGATGACTGCAATGTAGTTGAACAAGACTGAGCAGGATTTTGATTGCTGCTCTGGTCCTCAGCCAAGCTGTCCTTGGAGTTGGACTGCTGGGCAGAGAGGCTGCTTTGAGTGAGCATGAGCTCAAGGCACTCAAGATGTGCTGCAAGTGAGTCACTATTGTCTGCCATAGCCTCAGCTGCACTGCATGGTGAGTCCGCCAATGACAATACAGCAAGGCAATGGGAGAAAAAGAGAACTGAAGTCCAAGGCCTGGTTTAACTCTTTTATTTTTATAAATTTTCGCTAGAATAAAATTTAGAGTTAAACAATGCAGAGTGTTCCTCACACTCTGGTAACTGGCATTACTGCATATGGTAATGAATTTTATTTATTCATTTATAAGAGGTCCTCATTGTCTTCGCCCACAAGCACATCATAGGGTGTGCCACCCAGATCACCATGGAAGACCTGGGCAAGTGTCTGTGGCAGTCCCTGTGTCTTGTGCCCAATGCATCCCAATGTGTGTCTTCTTGAGGATGTCTCTCTCTTGCTCCTCCTCCTCCACTCTCTCATGCACAGCCTCCCCCTCTCTGTTGAGAGGTATGGCCAAAGGCAAGGTGAGGTTGATGCTGCATCTGAAGGTGAGGTCAATGCTGCGGCTGAAGGCAAGGTCAATGCTGCAGCCAAAGGCGAGGTTGATGCTGTGGCCAAAGGTGAGGTCAATGCTGTGGCTGAAGGCAAGGTTGATGCTGGGTCAATGCTGTGGCCAAAGGTGAGGTCAATGCTGCAGCCAAAGGCGAGGTTGATGCTGTGGCCAAAGGTGAGGTCAATGCTGCAGCCAAAGGCAAGGTTGATGCTGCAGCCAAAGGCGAGGTTGATGCTGTGGCTTAAGGAGCTGCCATGATTTGGAGCTGGTGAAGTGGGTGGCCAAAGAAGAGGGCCCACTCATGCTGCAGGTGTGTGGAAGCTGGTGTGAAGTCATCAAAGAGGGTGGGGTTGAGCAGCTTGCTGCAAAATGGGAGGCAGGCAGCACACTGGCTGAAGTATCTGGCCACATGGGCGAACCAGTGGGCAGCATCCTTGGCTGAGATCGTAGTGAGGGCTTGCACAATCACCTCCAGTAGCTCAGTGCAGTTGTTGAATGCTGCATGGCGAATGTGGCCCTTGACCTTCAAAAACGTGTACTCAATTGGGTTGAGAAAGGGCAAGTACAGAGGGAGGAACAGATGAGCAAAGCCCTGTGGCAAAGAGTTGAGAATTGTCTATAGAAGACCACCACAGCTAAGAGAAGAGAAGGGCCATGAGGAGAGAGCGCACATGCAAAGAGAGTGAAGAGAGAAAGAGACAGCACGTGCACACACACAAAGAGAGGAGAGAGAGAGAGAGTGCGTGCATGTGTGAGAGAGCACACACACATGCACACATGCACACACACAAAGAGACAGTGTGTGCACATGCAAGCATAGAGAGGATAGAGAGAGAGTGTGCACATGTGCACTTAAAGAGAGCAAGTGAGCAAGCAAGGAGTGCTAAAAGAGAGAGGAGAGCGCATGTGCAAAGAGAGGAGGAGGCGTGGGCAACCTGAGCAAACTCCTTGAGTACGCACCACACCACACTCCCCTGTGTGCACATGCACAAAGACAGAGAGGAGAGCACACCAGGTGCCTTGAGGAGCTCCAGTGTGGCATGGACCTTGTCCATGTGGTGAATTGATGCGTTGTTGAGCACAATCAGTGCATTTGGTGGGAGATGGGGCTCCAGGTCGAGGAGGAAGAGATGGAAGTTGTCACTGGTGGTCCCACGCTTGGTCTTCCCCTGGAGAGGGCGAAATTGTGGTAGATAATGCCAGCCTTGGTGAGGGCTGTGAGGAGGGTGACGTTCTTGCCCTTGGGTTGTGAGTTGGGCAGGGGTGCCTGTGAGTGAGTGGCCCTTCTTGGAATGGACATGTAGATTTGAGGGCATCTCATCAATGAACATGAGTGGCCAGCCCATGTGCTCCTGCACCTTGTTGATGACAAAGTTGTGGTGGTGTAGCTTGTTTGAGTTGTGGTTCCAGTGAGCAGGGATGTTGATGAGCTCATTGAGGATTGGCCTCAAAGGCCTGCTCAATGGTGGCCTTTGACACATCCTTGTCACATTTGTTGTGGAGGCATGTGACAATCTCCTTGACTGTAAGGGAGGGGCAGGTGTTGATCCAGTCCAAGATGAGGACCACATCCTCACTGTATAGCTTGGGCTGGGGGCCTTGGCGCTTCTTTGTCTGCTGTGGGGGGGCTTCTTGCTGTGCCTGAGGGTTCGTTCTTGGTCCTCCTTGAGCTGGGCATCTTGCACAATGTGAGACACTGAGCTGGCTGAGAT
The DNA here is from genome assembly GCA_027943245.1 of Acanthamoeba sp. SK_2022b. Taxonomy (NCBI): domain Eukaryota; phylum Discosea; order Longamoebia; family Acanthamoebidae; genus Acanthamoeba; species Acanthamoeba sp. SK_2022b. The sequence goes on from JANDJZ010000316.1 coordinate 28,912, forward strand.
ATTGAAGGTGATTGCAGCTTGTGTGTTGGTCATCTCAATGCCCAGAACCTTCTTGGCAACCACTGCCTTAACCTCATCACTGATTGGCTGTTGTCCTGTCTGGGATTTTGGGACCTCCTTCTCAACCTCTTCCTCTCCTTGCACCTCCACCAGCTGTTTGAGAGCCATCTTCTTCTTCTTGCTTTCCTTGACTTGGGCCACCAGAGCACCCATGGCCTTCTTCCATCTCTCCTTGTGCTGGGTGTGCTCACTTGAGATCTGCTCTAGTGCTGCCTGAGCACTGACATAGGGGTGCTGGACAGAGGGCGTGGTTGGGTGGGTGGGAAGGTCACAGCCCTCATCTCCAGAGAGTTCCTGAACACTGAACATGTTGGTTGATGGAAACTTGTTCTGGTCCAGTCATGCATTCCAACCTTTTATGTCAGCATTCTGATCTTTTTTTCCTAAAACTTGTCCTTTTCCTGTCATTTACCTGTTCTTTACTTTCAAAAACCTCAAATACCTCATACACCTGTTCTGTCTTGCTTGATTTTGAGTATTCCGGATTCTTGGCTACCCGAGAATTCGAGGTTATCAATATTTTTTATCCGCCAATGGGCACGAAGGGCGGATGGCCGAGCGGTCTAAGGCGACAGTTTAAGGCACTGTTATCTTCGGATGCGTGGGTTCAAATCCCACTCCGCTCACTCATTTTTGCTTCAATGATTTGGTAACTCAGATTGCCCTGGTAGAGTACAGGCTCCTTCAACGATGCTCCCACTAGGCTGTATAACAAATTGTTGGGGAGCACCCCACTTGGCTGTTCACCTTATGGGGATAGAGGAGGTTATGGGAAAGCGTCAGGTGCCACGCTTTCTTCCCTTCGGCTTTTAACTAAGCGCAATGACTGTGCTGTTTTAACCATCCGCTGTGGTGTAGTCGGTAACATTTATGGTTCTCACCCATGCGCCCCGGGTTCGATTCCCGGCAGCGGAAAACCCTTTTCTCCGACGCCTACCTTTTGTTTATTGCCGTGGCTTATTTGTTTGGTGTTCCTCACGCAAAATGGACTTCGGGCAGAGGGAACACCTCACCTTGGTGTTCGTTTTCATTCTTTCGCTTTCGCTCTTTGTGGCCACGCAGGCCCGCTCAACCTTGCCAAATGAGAGATTTCATAATCTGCGAGACTCGTTTGTGGTGACGGAGAATGGGGAAGGAGGGGGAGGCCACCTGGAGCCGTCGCCTGCGTGGGAGTGCGACGTGTGTGAGGAGCTCGTCAAGGAAATCGTGCCCATTTTAAACTACAACAGCTCGATGATATCCTCTGCAATCTCTTCTTTTTCGTGTATTACTTTACTTTTCGAGTATTATAAACAATGGCCAAGTCTCCATAACTCTCTTACGTTGACTCGAACGGGCTGGAGTTCTATGAGATCATCGTCAAGAGGCAGCAGCCTCAACAGGCGTGCACGATCCTTGGCTATTGCAACCAGCAGCGCACGCAAGGTATCATTAACACGGTTTTGTTTTCGGTCACGCACACGTGGGGGACAATCGGCGAGACCACTAACGCGCATGCATGCCAAGACCTGTTTGTGAAGCCCGTGCGCAAGAGCTTCGGCCAGTCCACCACCCACGACATGCCGGCTGACGACTCTTGGGCCTTTGTCGTGTCCTCAGACATGCACATTGGACAGGAGAGCGATAACGTGCGCGTCTCTCCAAGGCCTGTTGGATGAGCACCAACACCTCGTAACGTGATGTGCGTGATTGAGTCGCTCAATCACTCACAATCACAATCACAATCACAAACACAAACACAACAAACGGCAGGCGCCATGGCTCAATCGAGTGGCGATCGAAAAGATCAACAATCTCACACGGCAGGAAAACATCAAGATGGTCTTCATCACAGGCAAATACGCTGCTCCGTCGTGACTCCTCTTGCAGACATTCTGACCCTGCGTTGCTTGTGTATGTGTTTATGTGCGTGTGCATGTTGCGTGGCTCGTGATTAGGAGACATCACCAACTCGGCCATGCCCGAGCAGTGGATCAAGGCCAAGGAGATGTTGTCGCTCCTCAAAGTGCCCTACCTGCCCGTATTTGGGAACCACGACATATGGAGCTACAACTCCACCTACGAGGAGCCCTACCCGACCGGTGCGCCTCCAGCACCGACAGTGGGATCAGAGTTGCCGCGGCGTCCGCCGCTCAGTGTGCGTCTCTTGTGTGGCGTGGTTGGGGGGAGGGGCTGATGGCAGGCGACTTCAAGTTCGCGGCTACGTTCCGCGACGTGCTGGCCGACCCCGGCATTCCGTCGGCGCGCTTCACCTACAACAACAAGTCGTCGTTCAACCCAGAGCACAGCATCACGTCGTGGTTTCAGGTGATCTCACACTACACCACATGCACTGCACACCCCACAGAACCTGATCGCGGTTGACTGTGCGCAGAATTGGGAGCTGCAGTACGACAACTTCGTCTTCTTTGGGCTCGATTGGATTAGCAGGTCAGTGTGCTCTCTTAGTTTCATTTGTTTTCCCTTTTTTGTTGACGCCACTCCATCAGAGCGCATGCGGTGAGCCAGCTGGGCTACAAGGGCGGCTGGCCGGGCGCTGCGCTCCAGAACTTCCAGGGGGGCACCTACCCATGGCTGCAACAAAGGTATGGTTCACCAGAGGCGGAACACACGCGCGCGCGCGTGTGTGTGAGGTCTCACATTGACTACGACCGGGCCGCGCAGACTAGAGGCGTTGAAGAACGACAATAAGACCGTGGTGTTCCTCCAGCATCACCCCTTTGCCATGCCCATCTACATTCCTGAATTTATTTACTCCTTCCCCTACGAGGTAGGACCTCCTCGTTTTTCTGATGCATTTAAATTCAATTTAATTTTTGCATTATTTTTAAAATTTATTGTTTAATCTTCGTCGTTACCTTCACCGTGTAGCTCATGATCACTCTCTGGCCACCCGCGCATAGGACAAGATGCGGGTATTGAAGCTGATGATGGCTAACGGCCAACAGGACAAGTACTGGGGCGTGATCGCTGGCCATCTGCACATCTGGTTCGACGGCCAGGCATTCCCCTACACCAACCAGAGGTACGCTTGCCTCCAGTTTGCCAGCTTGCCCAACGGAGATGACAGCGACACTCATCCAAACGTCGCGTGTGCGCTTCCCAGGCAATGGCTCACGGAAGCCACCAAGACGGCGTCGTCGTTCACGCTTGTCAAAGTGCGCGCCGGTCGCATCGTATCGCTGGAGAAGCTCTTTGGCTACGACTACTAGGTCTTAGGGAGAGCTGCAAGCCTCGAGCAAGCTGTTGTGTCCGCACATAAGAAACGCTGGGCTGTGTTTCGTTGGTTTTCTGCGCAGAACAAGGAACGAAGAAGGCGGGAGACACGGGCGGTGGGCGAGATGAGTAAAACTAAAACGGCTGGACGATGACCAAGTACATGGTGTGCCTGGACGCCTCAGAAGACGCGCACAAGGTGCGATATCCATCTTAATAATCGCTAAAACATCACAAATTCAATAATGATTAAAGTGTAAACTGCCTGGCAGATCTTCGAGCGTTGTCTTCAGGTGGTACGACCAACCAAGCGTTGGCTTCTGTAATAAAAAGGTTTTGATAATAAATGTCCTTTAGGTGGGGAGAGCAGAAGGGCATGTGGTGCTGGTGGGCGTGGCTGAGATCTATCGCCGCACCAAGATACTCAACGTGCTCCGTGCCGACTTTGACTTTCAAGTGCTGGACAAGGCCAACAAGCACATTGTCAAGGACATGCATGGTAATGTGGTGCAGCAGTGCGGTGTGTGTGTGTTTTGGCTGACTTGCCCGCGCTGTTACCAGAGATGTTAGACGGCTTCAAAGGCGAGCTCACCAAGCGGGGAGTGAGCGCCAGTGTGGTCGTGGAGTCGGGCGATCCGCGCGAGAAGCTCTGCGAAGTGGCCGAGCGCGAGAAGCCGGACCTCATGCTGGTGGGCCATCGCGTCACGCCTCTCCACCACCTGGCTCAAGTGGGCAGCGTCGTGCTCCACTGCGTCGAGCGTGCGCCCTGTCCCGTCTACATCGCGCGCATCTGAGCCGCCGGGCATTGGTTAGAAATTAATAACTGTCAACAATTTATTCTTCGAAAAGCAAAAGGTTGTTGTGGCGAAGACATGGCAGCACGCAACAAGGCGGCGAGGGAGTATTGTATCAGGTGCGGGATTGGCTTTGCGCCACTCTGGAACAGCGAACGTTACTGCAATGGCTGCTTGCCCCAAAAAGCGCCCTACCCGGGGGTGGAGCAACTCGTGGCGCGGTTGGACGGGAGCCGCGCGCGATACCTGGTTGGGTCTCCACACTGGTGGGAGTGGCTGCCCACGGAGGTTCCTTCGCTGCTCGACTGCTGCCGCCTCAAGCTCGAGCAAATGATACTCCTCAAGCAAGGCTTGGAGGTTTCGCAGTTGAGCCAGGTCGTGGAGCAGTACATCATCAAACTGCCCCGCATCCATGCCACCCGCTTTGTGGAGTCTCTGTTCGCCAAGAGCGCGACTCACTGGTTCCCCCTGGGGTAGTACTCCTCTACTCTTGCCACTGTGGCGCGGCGTGTGACCCACTGACCACACACACACGCGCGCTGGCAATCCAACACAGGCTCAGGATCTGAGCGTGCTCGACGTACCAATCGCGGCTACTTCTGCTCTCAATGCCTTACGATTGCTTGCGGTACGGCCAGGCCTCGCTCCTGACGACGCCCCTAATTAGAGCGCGTACGGCTAACTCCCTCAATCGCCGATCGCCAGATCAGCACCTGTTCGAGTGCGTCGGGTGCCAAGACATGGTGTGCGCAAAATGTGGGTGGGAGCCCGAGTACGTCAGTTGATCCACGTTTACGCGCTCTAATTGGTGGGTCGCAACATTCTCACAGTCGATGTTCTGCTCTGCAGGAGCGTGCAGGGGTCCAACCGCTGGAACAACGTGTGGTGCTGCCCGACCTGCAAACCTGAGGTACCTCACACTCAACCTCACATCCCTTCCTCTTGGCTCTTCTAATGGGCTTCTGGTTCGGGACGGGATGTGATGGAGTGGGCTCATAGTGAACAGTTGCTAGAAAATGTGGAATTGTTTTAATATCCAAAAAAAAAAAAACTGGATTGGGAGACTCAGCTTATGCTCAGCCCCAACCACAGCTGTCGCTAAAGGTTTGGCGAGATGCTCGCGAGAATAGCAGGGATCTACTGGTTGACGGCCTTGCGAGCGTCGCCCTTGAGCTGGTCGGCCTTGCCCTCGGCCTGCCACTGCTCGTTGCCGAGCACGTTGCCGGCGGCCTCCTTGAGGTTGCCCTTGACCTGGTCCTTGGTGCCGATGGCGCGCTGCTCGGCCTTGGCAGCCTCGAGCTCGGCGTTGCCCTTCTCCTTGCGGGCGAGGCCCTCGGCCTCCATCTGCTTGTTGCCGACGGCCCAGCCGACGTTCTCCTTGGCGGCGCCGAGGGCGATGTCAGTGTAGGCGGAGGTCTTGGAAGGCTCAGACATTGTTGGTGGTGTTGAAGTGGAGGGTCTAGTAGTTGTGCTGGTGTTGGTTGAAGTTGTGTTGAGTGATGAACGCAGACCGAGAGTGGCCTCTTTTATACGCGGAATTGGTGATCTGGCGCGCACCTTAAGCGAACGTTTCCAGAGAAATCTCGTTTGTTTTCAATTGAGCCTATGCGCTCTGCGGTGGCCAGATTGGCCAAAAGAAGAGGTGGCAGCGTTATGGGCACTTTTTTTCTTACGTGGTGGTGCCACGTCGGCCATTGCGAAGAAACCCATCAACTTCGCACCTCCGACAGTACAGGGCCCACAACTGGGCTAGATGTCCGGCGGCAGTTCCATTGCAAAGCATTGTGGTAAAATTGCAGAAAGGGAAAGGAAGGGGACCCGTTTTGTTTGATCCTTCTCGTCGTCTTCGTCCTTGTCTTCAGACGCCCACAGGCGAGTCTCAATGAACCGGAATGTACACCAACACAGTTACGAGGTCTGTGTCCTTGGGCATGGGTCCGAGCGTCCAGGAGACCGACTCTCCCACTCCCATGATGTAGTCCTCATTGGTGGCGCCTTTCTTCTTTAGCCGCCTGTTGATCCACAGGTCGATCTTAACGCCGCCCAGGTTCGCGGTGTCGGTGTGTCCCAGCGCAGAGGCACCGGCTTGCGCGCATAGGCGCAGCTCGACCCTCAGCTCGCCCTGCTTATTGCCGAACCTGAGAGCCCAGGCGAGGTTTCGTGTGAGGTGGAAGGTGCTCGGGTGGTGGTAGGAGGCCTCGTTCGAGGTCGACGAGAAGCTGAGGCTGCAGGACTGGGAGATCAGTCGCGGCAGGCTGGTGACGCAGACGCGCGTCACCTTGGCCGACCACTTGTAGGCCTCCATTAGCGACGAGGCCTCCATCAGGCCGCTGGGCTCGGCGATGGCCTCGAGCTCGGCGCCGCTCAGAAGCTGGGTGGCGATGACTCCCTCGGCCAGCATGGCCTGCCCCTCGGCCATGCGGACCTCGGGCTGATGGTCGACCCACCGGCGCAGGGCGCTGAGGAGCATGGCCTCGGCCAGCGCCAGGTCCTGCATCTGCAACACGGCGCGCACAGTGGTGGGCGACACCGTGGGCCACTTGTCCTCGAAGGCAACCGAGAATGGCGTCGCGGGCTTGGCCGGCTTGAAGACCAGCAGCTGGGAGACGTTGGCAGCGATGACCTTCTCGCACGCCTCGAGCGCTGCCGGCCTGCCCAAGGCGTCGTCGGGGTCGAGCTGGGTGAGGGCAAAGTCGTAGACGTCGAGCACGTTCGACACGTTGACGGTCTTCCCCAAGAAGGCGACGACGTGCTGCCGGAAGCCCGCGGCCAGCTGGTCGGGGAAGCCCTGGACCAGGTCCAGCACCCGGGTCACCGACCCACGCATCTGCACAAAGACGTCGTAGAGCTTCATCTCTACGATGCCCTTGAGGTCATCGAGCAGAAACCTGTCGGCCGCCGTGTAGAGCGCCACCAGCTCCTCGATGCGGGGCCCTCCTGGAGCTCCTCCCTCGGCCTGCAGCGCCGGCTGCGCGGCCGGGACGACCTCGGGGTGGAGCTCGTCGGTGTAGATGAAGTGAAGGACGTGGCGGAGGGTGGCGGCCTCGACGTCGGCCACCTCGACTCGAGCAGCCCCGCGCGCGCCGGCGTGGCTCCCCTCCTTGAAGTCTCCGTCCAGCAGGGCCTTGAAGTAGTCGGAGCGGGCGACGAGGAGGGCCTTGAGGCCCCACACCACCGTGGGCGCACCTGCGGTGGCGGTGGCGCCTGCTTCGGCCGTGCCGCCGACCACGAACTCGACGTCGCTGCACGCGGAGTTGTCCACGAGGTGGGCCAGGTCTTGCGCCAGCGTCCGCTTCCTCTCATACCGCGGCGGCGCCGTCGCATTCCGAAGAGGTGGTGGCAGTGCTCCAAACACGTTCATACTCGAAGTTGAAGTGGTGGCGTAACGTCTTGGTTACAAGGTTTGTCCTCTTGTGGGTTGGCCACGAACGATAGGCAAAAGAAAAAGGCGAGCTGGTTGCGCATTGGCTGATTTTAATTTATTTTTTAATTTTAAAATTAAAATAACCAATTACCGTTCACGTTGCCGCCAAGGCAAAGTCGTTGGTTGCAGCTCTCATCTCTTCCTCTTTCCCAGCTCCACCTTGGCATCGTCATCCTCCTTCTCCTTCTCTTCGTCGCCCGCATCTTCGTGTCGTGCAGCCTCCTCCTCCTCCTTCTCCTCCTTCACCTCCTCTTGCTTCACCTCCTTCTCCTCCGTCTTGACCCTCTTGGCCGACGGCGCCGACGACGATGAAGACGACGTTGACCTCGACGACGACGCGCCTCTGCCTCGGCCGCCGCCGGCAGCTTTGCCTCGGGCCGCCGCCGCGGGCTTGCCTCGGCCCCGGCCGCGTCCGGCCACGGCCTTGCCCTTGGGGTCCTCCTTCTTCTTCTTCTGCGGCGAGGAGGTGACCTTGCCCATGTTGGAGAAGAAGCCGTCGAGCCGGCCCTGCACGGCCGAGCCGCGCGCCTTCTTCAGCTTCTCGATGCCCTTGCGCACGCGGTCCTCGTTGAACTGCTTCTCCTTCACGAGGTACTCCAGCAGGCCCTCCTCGTCGGGCTCGCCCCACTTGAGCTCGATCTGGTCTCCCGGCGTGACCTGACCAGCGACACACACACGGCATGACACGCGCGCGAGTCAGACACACACGATACGACACGACGCGCGCGCGTGCGTAGCGAGTGTTGTCGGAGAGGTGTACGTCGGGGTGCTTGAAGAGCTCGCGGACGGCCTCGTAGGGGAAGGGCTCGGGGAGGGGGTACTTGGCCTTGTCCAGGTTCTTGAGGGCGCCCTCGATCGAGCCGTGCTTCCTGATCACCTCCAGCGCTCGCTTGGGCCCGATGCCTGCGCCAATCACCCAATCACCCAATCAATCAACCAACCAATCACAAGAAAGCAAGTCGCTTGCGATTGGCGGGAGCGGCGGCTGATTCGAGTCACTGGGCGGTCCCGCACCTCGGATGGTGTCGCAGTAATCGCAGCCGGCAAGGATGCAGAGGTCGATGAACTGGTCCATCGTCATGTCGAAGCCCTTCAGCACTTTTGGGCAGCAACAGGGCCGAGTGAGAGCCATGACGTGAGCAAGGAGGCCACGGGGGAGGCGAGGCGGAGAGAGAGAGAGAGAGAGGAGCGCAAGGTGGATTGTGATGATTACCCTTTTGCAGGTCGATCTCGATGATGGGCTTCTTCTGGGCCTCGGCGTAGTTGAGGTGGCGGAGGAGGATGGGGGTGGCAAAGGTGAGGGAGTCCATGTCCTCGGAGCCGGTGGCAAAGACCTTGCCGGCGCGGCAGAGCTCGGCGCACTGGGCCTCGGCCTCGGTGGGGGCCTCGACGACGGGGATGCCCATGAGGCGGAGCAGCTTCTTGCACTCCTCGTTGTGCTTGGGGGTCACGTGCACGGTGCGCTTCTCGAGCTTGCGCATGGTCTCGGTGTCGCCCAGCTCGGTGGCCTCCTCCAGGCCCTGCTCGGCCTCCTTCTTCTTGGCCGACCGCTTCTTCAGCTCGGTGCCCTTCATCACCGGCGGGCGACCGTCGAACACGTACACCGGCTTGATCCCGTAGGCGATCAGTCGCAACGTGCGCGACCATATGCCCATCAAATGGCTGCAATAATCATCGTGAATCGATTGAGAAACGCATGAAATAATTGCTTTTCATCGATTGAAAGATATTAATAAATAATGTTTTTAAAATAATTAATCAATAACAAAATCCGCCCTTCTTGCTGCACCACATACCTGGTGGTTTCGCCGGCTTCATCGGTGAGCCATATGCCGGTATCGGGGCGGATGGAGATCAAGAACGCGTAGAGCGCCATCGACGCATCGATCGCCACCTTGCGACCGAAATAGTGCTTTACCTCAGTCTCTTTCAGCGCCTCAGGACAGGTGTCCCCAATTAGCTGGGTCAGGCCTTTGATACCCATTGGATTGGATGTTGTTGTTATCAATCGTTCGTTTACTCAAGATTAACAAATCAACAGGGCATAACGGAAAACCAACGGTTCTCGGAACTCTTTCCCGCCAAGATGGACAAAAGATATTAAGGTGGCGCAGCTGGTGGCAAGATCCCTCGCCGGTCGACTTCTTCAAAAAAGGAACAATTAGAAAAAGGGTAGCCACGACGCACTGCAAATGCCAAGGTATCGGTCCCGGTCAAACGCTGATTTACACCACCAAAATGGCAAGGGCCAGCGTTCTTGTCTTGATTGTGGTGTTGGCAGCGGCGCTTGCGAGTGCATCAGAAGCGGGAATTAGAGGATTTGTGGCCCGTAACCGCCCTATAAGCGGACGCACGCACTGGCGCCCCCTCACTACGGCCGAGATTAGAGAACGGCTCAGCGGTGCTGATGAGCAGCCCTTGATCAAGGCCTATGTCGCGCTGAAGGAGAACGCTGCTGGTCTTCAGACTGTTCAGGAATCTGTGGAGGCCGCCTCTGATCCCGCGCGCCCTGACCACTACGGTCGTCATCTGGAGTGGGCTGAGCTCAACGCGCTCGTGGCGCCTCGTGAGGAGGACGTGGTCCAGGTCGTCGAGTGGCTTCAGAGCGCCGGCGTGGAGCATTGGGAGGTCATGGCCTCTCGCTCCTGGGTGCGCATCGCCGCCACGGCCGACACCCTCGAGGCGCTGGTCAACTGCCGCGTCAGGGCCTATACGCCCCGCAAGGATTCGCCCAAGACCAAGCGCGTCGTCATCCACAGGTGCGAGGAGGACGTCTACGAGATCCCTCGCCACCTTGACCACATTATCGACTTTGTTACACCCATTGTTGGTACTTACTTACTTAGCAGCGCGCTCTTTGACACAATGGTGATGACACCAGCTCATTATCACGATACTGTGTTGTGATATGGTTTGTTCTTCTTTTTAGGCTTCCCCAGGCCCAGCGGCAAGAAGGCCCAGTACAAGGCCCACCTCAGCGCTCCGCAGGACCTGCCTAACGTGACGCCAGCCCTGCTGCGCAAGCTTTACAACATCACCACGCCGCTAGTGAGCCAGGGCGTCAACAACACCCAGGCCGTGTTTGAGACCCAGGGTACACACACACATATACACACACAGCCGTGGTCCCTCACGTGTGTGCGCCTAAAACTGATGCTGCGCGTGTGCTAGACTCGTACTCGAACGACGACTTGCAGGCCTTCTTCCAGCAGTACGTCCCGCAGATGGCCGGCCAGACCGTCAAGAGAGCGCTCGGCAACCTGCCCAACGATCCGACCAATCCCGACGTCGAGGCCTCGCTCGACATCCAGTACATCATGGCCATCGGCGCCTTCGCTCCGTCCTACTCCTACAACTACAAGTACGTGCCTTGAACTCACCACAAGCTGCGCGAGCACTCGCCTTCTCGAGCACCACGAAACGCGTTTATATCTTGAGAGTGAGCTCACCGATGCCGCGTCGCTCCCGACTCAGCGATGAGAATGGCGACGAGATCCAGGTGTTCTACGACTGGGTCAACGACATTGCCAGCGACCCCAAGCCCCCTCTGGTCCACTCTGTGTATCTCCTCCCCGCCGTCGTCACCGCCGCTTCTTAGCTGAAACTGGTGTTTACCGTCTGTCCCTCTCCCCCGGCAGCTCGTACGGCGAGTACGGTGGCGACTACCCCATTGATGAAGTCATGCGGTACGCCCAAGGCTCGCTCTTTGCTGCTCTCACTTGCGTGCTGCGCGATGTTGCCTCGCCTCACCTCTCCTCGCTCGCGATCGCAATCAGAGTGTCGAACGAGTGGCTGAAGATGGGCGCGCGCGGCCTCACCGTTCTCGTGGCCTCTGGCGACGATGGCGTTGGATGCAACTTCTGGTGCTCGGCCTTTGAGTTCCCCTATCCTTCGTCGCCCTGGATCACCCTCGTCGGCTCCACGCAGGTCAACCAGGACTCGGGTAAGTTGCTAGCCCGCGGCCACGCTTGCCACGCTCGAGCGGGGTAGTCGATTCGTGCCTCACCTTTACTCTCCCCCCTCCACCGTCACACTGTAGCGGGCACCTTCAGCGAGATCGGCAGCACCTTCAGCTCGGGCGGCTTCTCCAACGACTTTGGCATTCCCTCGTGGTACGTCACGCGCGTGCGCATGTACCATCATGAATTAATAGAGATAGACAAAATAGACAAAATAGATAAAAAGACTCACGCAACGACAACCAACTGTAGGCAAGCGCCGCAGGTGGCCTACTACCTCAAGAACTGCCCCAACCTGCCTGCTTCGTCCTACTTCAACAGCAGCGGCAGAGCTCTCCCCGATATCTCCGCTGCTGGTTCGTGCCTCTCATTCCTCCCTCCCCCCCTCAATCCATCGGCTTACACCGAAGCGTTCGTGCTGTCGTGCCGTGCGCGTGCGTAGGCGAAAACGTACAAGTCTACGTCGACGGCTCGGTGGAGCCCGTCGCAGGCACGTCCTGCTCGGCGCCCATCGTGGCCGGAATGGTGTCGCTCTGGAACGGCATGCGTCTCCAGGCCGGCAAGTCGCCCATGGGTTTCATCAACCCGTTCCTGTACAAGGCTTCCTCGTCTGCCTCGGCCTACTACGACGTCACTTCTGGCAACAACGCCGATGGTACGCTTGCTGAGCACGTGCACCAGCTGCGTTGTTCTGACTGTTGTTGCTGCTGCTGCTGGCTGCAGGCTGCTGTCCCGGTTTCAATGCCTTCAAGGGCTGGGATCCTGGTACGCTCCCGTTTCGAAGAGAGATGGAGAGCAAAAGAGAGGGAGAGATCGCGTCTCTTGCGCGCTTTCTGCTGCTCACATTCAAATTCCACTGCACATCACACAACGCACAGTGACCGGCCTGGGCACGCCCAACTTTGAATTCCTCACCCAGCTGGTCAAGGAGCTGCCCTAGAGCACCCAGGATATATTATTCCTAGATGCCGGTAACCGTAATAATGTGGAGAAACTTGTCTTTGGGTTTTGGCCCCAAGCCTTATTTTATTGTCGGATTGAATCGGTTTTTCGGTTTTTGCTCGCACCACAGAGACACACCACCAAGTTGGCGTAAGCTGGCCACAACTCAGCCGTTACGTCAGTTTTCTGTTGTGTCGACATTTCTGCCGAGTTTCCCTCTTTATGCGACGCGAGAGCAACACGACGCGAGAGCAACACGACGCGAGAGCAAAACAGAGCAGCGAGCTGCGGTGGTTGGGAAGAACGCGTTTATTGTGCTGTGCGTTCTTGGATGTGGACACAGTGGTGGTAGTACGAGACCAGGTACTCGTACTGCAGCATCGATAGAGCTTGCAGCAGCAGCTGCGGCACTTGCAAGTCAGCTGTGCGGTGGGTGCGGATGTGTGCCTTTACGAAGGCAAACACAAACTCACACGGGTTAAGTTCTGGTGAGTATGTTGGGAGAAAGAGGTAGGTGATGCTGTGTTGAGCAAACAGCAGGCGAAGTTGTGTGCGTGTCGCAGCACCAAAGTGCACGCTTGCGTTGTCCACAATAAAATAGTCCCCACGCTGGAGTCGCCCTGCCTCGACCGCAGCCTTGACAAAGTTCAGAAAATCGATCTCTGAATTGGACTCAGCTCGGATGTCGATGTAGAATGGGTTGTCGACGTTGCTGAGGTCAGTGAGCAGGGTCAATGAAAACGAATCTGAGAGGTCGGTGGCATCACAGAGAGATTGCGGCACGCCACGTGGCCCTACGATTTTGTTGCGGTGGAGGTGGCGAGAAACAAAATGTGACTCGTCGCAGAACTTGAGAGACACCAAAGGGAGGTGTGGAATGAGGGATACCCACTCAGAATAATACTGAATATTGGCGCGTGTGTACTTAAGCCGATGTTGAATCGTTGGCTTCTTCCAGCTCCATCGCCAGGCTGCAAAAATCCGCTGAATAAAATTCGGCCGGAGTGGCACCCCAAGCTGATGAAATTCAGCTGTGAAGTCACTAATCGTGTGTGCTGGGTGCTCTTGCACAAGTTTCCACAGGACTTGCTGTATCAGATTATCAACCTCTGCACCATATTTGAGCCCACTTCAGGGAGATTAGCCAAAATCTTCATTAGGAATGTGATTTGGGACATGTACCAGTATGAAAAACCCCCATAGGGCTTATTGTGAAAGGAAGGGTCAATTACTTTTTGTCTCCAGTAGCGGGCCAGAGCTTCATCAACTTGGAAGGCATGTGCAGCCATGGCTGGCCCATGTTCCAAGGTGTACACCCCCAATGCCCGACGACATGACCGCCAGTAGTGTTGGCGGCGCAGGCATTCTTGGTGCTTGGCATGCTCTTTGATAGAGCGGAGAGGTTTGCGCGGCATGAATGGAAGACAGCAAGATGAAGATGAAGATGAAGATTAAGATTAAGATAGTATTTGTCGACTTTTTCTTGGTAAAAAAAACTCCTGCTTGAGTTGATTTTATCTTGCTGCTCGTACTCCATCCTCCATGACAGCTGGGACACTGGTTGATGTCACTACCATAACCACTTATGATGAGTTCTATGAGTTGACCAATGTGGTATGCAAATACCCAAAGTCATGGTTTGAGTTGGTTCTGAATAGCTCCAGTGACCAACAACTCCACACTCTACCCCAAAGAACTTTGAAGTGGACAAAAGTAGGAGGTGCAAAAACACCAAAGATGTGCCCTCTTTGCCATATCCCAATGTATGAAAGGGTAAAGGCAAAAGGGCAAGAGCATGAAACCAAGCTCCACTACTGTGTGTTTCAGCCTTGCTCCAGTTTTGAGCACTGCCTTAGCCACCGAGCAAGTTCTTGTATGTATCCCCTTTTAATCAACAAAACGAAATAGCTGTTTTTTATTACTAAACTTTTTTGCAGGCGCGGCCCACAGCAACGAAGTCCTGGTGCGGAAGCAACAAAAACATCAAGCAGAAGCAGAACAGCTCAAGTCGGCAGCACAATTGTCAAGCTGGGTTGCCCAAGAAAAAGAACAAGCCCGGGCGGAGCACCGGCTGTCGGCTGGGCACATCAAAAGTTTGGCCGCCACAATTGGGCAAGATGCTGTCCGTGATGTGGCAAATGGAGCTTTGGACGACGTGCGAAGAGGAAGAAAACGGAAGCAGGCAGCCATCGTTGTTGATCTTGTTGAAGATGAAAATCAGGCATGTCCCCTCCCCCCTTCAAGATCGTTCCGATTTTCATCTCATCTTTATTGATTATAGGCAACATCAAGATTCGTCGCACCATTGAAAGCAAAATTGGCGCAACAGATGGCCTCCAGTCTCCCCGTGTCACCAACAACCCCCATTTCTCTTCTTGAAACCCTTACAGCCACACCTACACCTCCCCCAGCCAAGCCTGTGCGACTGTTGAGCTTGGGTGAGATCGAAGACCGTTTGCAAGCTCTACGTGTGGAGAAACGGTACACACAACTGCCACGCCCATGATTTTATTTTCTTTATTTTATTTTTACCCTTTCACGCAGAGAGCTGCAAGCGCGGCGTGAGGAGCTCTTGCAGTCCTGCCACACAAAAGATATGGCCAGCACAGTCATGTCGTGGAGTGGGGAGCTTGCCAGGCGTGGCCTTTTGCCACCCGATGCACTCGATTTACTTCACGCAATTTTGGCGCAGCCGCGGTTGTCTGCCAGCTCTTCACCCTCAACCTCATCACATCCCCCACAACCTTCACGTATGTTTCCTCATTTTTTTGTTTGTTTACATCACCACTGATGTGTCTACGTGCCAGGTTTCAACACTCTTTTCGATGAACGCGACCTGGTGTCTGCCACTGCCACACAACCTACGCCACAGCCCACACCTTCACAGCTTGGCGAGGACGATACACTAGCACCGATCTATGGGGTGAGTACTTCTCCTTGAGCACAGCCACACCTCAAAGAGTCAGCCTGAGCCTCCTGCGCACCCTCTCTGCTCGCCCCGCAGCCCGACTCTCGTTTTATTTTCTTAATAAAACATTTTTGCCACATTATCCGCATTCCGAGATAGCCCACCTACCTCTCGGTTTTCATTGGTATTGCAGATTCCGCACACTTGTTGGATTGGTCGAGCCATTTCGGGGGTTCGTTCAAGTTGCTGTTGTCGGATTGGTTCAGCAAATTGGTGCAAAGAAGGCAGAAACGTGACCGCAATTTCAACTTGTGTCACTGCCGTGGTGTGTCTATGCGGTGCGAGCAAAAACCGAAAAACCGAGTCAATCCGACAATAACGCCCCAGAAGAGCATTAGAATTTTGACTTACTGCAAAAAACCATAAACAAAATCATGCTTCCAGCAAACGAGCCAACCACAAAGCAAGCTTGCTTTGAGTTACCACGAATTTTCATGGTGCAGTTTGTTTCCTAGAACACGGGCGCAAGATTTGCTGATATGCGCTGAGAAATGAAGCAGAACGTGCACTCATGAGTCCCTCGGGCGTGCTCTGGAGAAACAACTATCATGGAGAAAAAGCAAGAGGAAGGGCGAAGGGAGAGGATCCGCAAGGCGGCAGCCATCGAACCTGCAGTTCTGAGCTTCCCTCTGACCGAAGAGCAGCTGCGACGATACGAGGACGATGGCTACCTCGTGGTGAGCGGTGCCGTAGAACCCGAACTGTGCGACGAAGTAGTCGCTCAGGCCTGGCAGCGGCTCGACCTCCTCTTTGGCCTCCAGCCCAGTGCCTCTCTCTCTCTACCTTTCGTGCTCACACAATTCGGAGATACTGACTGGTTGGCTGCACGCAGACGACGAGAAGCCCTGGTCAAAGCTGCCAATGCACAGCTGCGTGGATCTGTGGCACCTCCCTGGACTCTATGAACTGCGCCAGCACCCGAGCGTCTACTCGGTGTTCGCTCAGCTGTACGAGACGCACAAGTTGTGCGTGAGCATCGACCGCATCAGCGTCAAGCCCACCCATTACGTACGTGCTTTGCCATTCGCGTCGCGACCATGCGCGCACACATCTCACGCGCTCGTGCCAGGACAAGGACGGCAACGTGGGCACGAACGAAGGGCTGCCTGTGCACACGGACTGGAACTTCTGGAAGCGCTCCGAAGCCCATCCCGAGTTGCAGGGAGGCATCTGTCTCGCTGATTGCCCCGTGGGCGGTGGCGGCTTCTTCTGCATCCCAGGTACTACTACGCGCGCGCTCTAGTGTTTGTGTTGTGGTTTTGCAATGCGCGGCCATTGACTGGTGATCTGCGAGTAGGCTTCCACAAGCCAGAGGTGATCGCCGAGCACAAACGAAGGTTCGAGAGCGGCGAGTTTGGCGACAGCCGCATTCCGACTTCTGTCTTTGTGAGCTTCCCCGACAAGGAATACGCTCGGGAGCACCTCATCGAGGTGCGGCTTCCATGCCCAGCCCTCGTACAAAGCCAGACGCTCACTGCACTGTGGTTGTGGTGACGTGACAGGTCCCGCTGAAGAAGGGCGACCTCGTGGTTTGGAACAGCTGCCTGCCGCACAACGGAGGGCGTAACACCATTCCCGGCCTCTGGCGCCTGCAGGCTTTCGTGCGCTTCATGGCCATGGACGGGCCCTTCGTCACGCCAGAGATCGTCAAGGAGCACCGGCACTACCGCCAGGTGGCCCTCGCGGCCATGCAATCGGGCGAGAAGCCCACCCACTACTCGACAGGTATGACCCCCCCCCTCGGGGCCACTCGCGCCGCGTTGCGCCGCGTAGCGAGTGGCTGACGTTGCGTTTCCCTTTAAAGGCAATGCGGTGAGAGGACAGGCCAAGACCAAGGACAGGGAGAGGGGGCTGCACTCGCCGCCAATCCTCACCCCACTGGGCCGTCGCATATGGGGGGTGGACAAATGGCCCAGTAAGCCCACGCCCGGCGGCCATCATGCAGAGACCAACGACAAGGCCGGCGATCAGGAGTAGCAACTCCTCCGACCAACTCGTAACCCATGCGTGGGCTTGTTGCAGTGATTCTACACTATCAAAACATGGTCAATCTGCTTCATGGCACTCTCGTTGTGATAACGTATGTTCCCAAGGCTTCACCAGATGTGTAAGCTCGTGTGTACAATCGTAAAAAGGTTGGGATCGTCTATGAACGCCACGGCGGCCGATCACGCGCGCGTTCACAGCTTGTCCTTGTGGTCGCGGTTGACGGCCTTGAGCACGGCGTTGGTGCCAAACGCAAAGTGCTTGGAGATGTCCGCCGAGAAGCGGCTGGCGGGCGGCTGCCTCCCCAGAGCCTCGGCCATGCTCCGTATGTGATGCGGTCCTGGGGAGACAGAGACACATAGCAGGGCGCGAGGTGGGGTCAGGTTCACCTTCGCGATCTCTCGTTGGCTGCATCCGAGAGAGAGGGGGGTCGAGGTTAGGACTCACCGGCGCCGCAGCACACGCCAAAGTAGCGCACGCCCAGCTCCTTGCAGCGCTCGGTGAACTCGGCGATCTCGAACCGCGTGCAGAGCTTGCCATCGAGCGCCACCGGGAACGGCCGCCCGTTCACTGTGTTCTTGGGCAGCTGTCTCCCGCAAACCAGGAATAGATCATGAGCTCCCCCACATCACGAAAACCAACAAAATAAGATAAAATCATCTTGAGGAAACGCTATAAATAAACAAAATGACATAAATAGAGAATATAAAAAATAAATTCAAAAAACGCTGAGGCACACCTGGTCGTCCTTGAGGCAGAAGAAGGTGGGCTCCTGCTCCGTGGTGCGATAGGGTACGGGCAGCGCCGCCAGCGGGGTCTTGACGACCTTGGCCACGCTCTCGATGAGCGGCAGCATCGTCGCCGGTCCGCGGTAGCAGTTGAAGCCCACCACGTCCGCTCCCGCTTTCTGCCACACGTTCACATATTAGGGCATGAATTCGTCGTTCATCATCATCATCATCATGGTGATCAAGTTGCGGGCGGAGGTGCACCTCTAGGGCGAGCAGGGCGTCGACAGGGGAGAAGCCGTCCCGGGTCTTGCCGTCCTGGTGGATGACGATGGTGACCACCGACGGGAGGTCAAACTCCTCCTTGATCACCCGGTTGGCCAGCAAGGCCTCGCCCAGGAAGCCAAAGGTCTCGGCGATCACGAAGTCGACCCCGGCCCGCTTGGCCCACTTGACCTGCTCGTGGAACATCTCCCGCACGCTGTTGGTGACGTCTGCGCTCTGGTCGGGGCCCTCCCATAGATTGGCTTGGTGATGCAAGTAGAGGGGGGGGGGCGTGTAGGGTCAACAACAAACTACTCGATCGAGAAAGAGGCGGGAAATGGTGGTGTAGCGGTACAGTTGCAGATGTTGCCAGCGAACAGGGTGCCTGTCTCATCTGCCACCTCCTTGGCGATGCGCAGGGCGGCCAGGTTGAGCTGCTCGAGGGCGTCCTCCTTGCCCACCAGCTTCAGCTTCTCGCGGTGCCCGTAGTAGGTCAGCGCCTCGACGACATCTGTGTATTGCCACAACGCGCCACATCAAGTAGCGCGTCGAGTTGGTTCGAGATGCATACAGGTGCTACGTAGAGGTGGGTACCCGAGCCAGCGTGGACAAAGTCGAGGTGGAGCTGCCTGACGACCTGAGGGTTTTCGAGGACGCAGAGGGGCACGAAGGGGCCTGCCTGCAGGTAGCCTCGACGTTCCAGCTCAAACACGTAGCCCTCTGCGCACAGGATCGACTCTCCTCGCTGCAGCTTCTCAATGAACCTGTTCCTCGGCTGTATGCACTCCATCTGTCTCTCTCGTCTGGTGTTGTGTACGTTGTTGTGAGGACAGCGGCTGCCCCAGGTTGAGGGCTCTGGGAGCGGCGTCACCGGTCGTGATACGTTGGACTGTCAACGACATGTCTTGGCTTGCCCCACGCGGTGACTCCAACTACAGCGGGCCAGTGGTTGGATGGGGTATGACAGGGTGTCGCGTCTACATGTTCTTTCCTCTTTTCTTGCTTTCTTTTTTTTTATATTTTTTAATTCAATACTAAGCTTAAAGAAATATCGTAAATACATTGGGCTTTTTATACTAATATTATTTTATGTTGCATAAAGGTCGGACAAGAACACCCAACACTGTGGGTCAGGAGGCGAGACAGCGGGCGTCCAGATACCGCACGACGTTGGCAAAGGAGGGTCGACTTTCGGGATCGTGCGCCCAGCACTGTTCCATGAGCTTGCGCCAGGCATCGGGCACGTCGCGGTCGATCTTTGGTCTATCGCCCTGCATCACCTTCCTCTTCACGTCGGCGTCCAACTCGCCCTCCCACGGCACCTGTCCCAAATGGAACATCTCCTGTTCGCACAACACACAACACGAGCGTTCGCTTCACGTCAGACCACGGAGAACACCATACGGGGGGGAGGGGGCCGCGCGTACCCACACGATGACCGCAAAACTGTACACGTCGCTGCTGTTGGTGTAGAAGCCCTTGAACTTTCCCTGGCAGCTCTTGGGTTTGTTCTTGAACACCTCGGGCGCGCGCCAGCGGCCCGTCCCCACGCCCATCCCCTTCATCTCGCTCTGGTCCATCACGCTCAGGCCAAAGTCGGCGATCTTTGGCACCCAGTTGGCATCGACCTGCCATTTAAAATATATAAATAGAAAATACAAATTAATAAATTAATTCGGAAAACAAAAACAAAAGGAAGAGGGCCCGCACCAGCACACTGCCAACGGAGCCACAGGAGAGAGGCGCGCACAACACAACCATGAAGATAAAGTGGTTAGCCAATCGGAAGCGCTGGAGGGGGGGGTTGGTTCGCGTACTTCCTGCTCGACAGATCCCGGTGGCACACGTTGTTGCTGTGCAAGTGCTGCATCCTACACACACATTTCGAGAGGAGGGGGGGGGTGAGGGCCCTGTGCCTTCTTCGGTGAAAAAGGGAGGGGGGGAGTTACCCTCGCGCGATGCCGGCGATGATGGACGCCCTCCGCTGCTTGAGCCCCTCGTAGGGATCGGGCGGCGTGGGCGGCGCCTCTTCCGCCTCAGCCTCCCCGCGCTTCCGCTTCGCTTGTGGCGTCGTCGCGGCGCCTGCGCAGAGGGAAAGGGGAGTCAGCTCACTGCGGGGACACCAGCGGCACAGCCCCCACCCTCTCCCCCCCAGCTGCGATTCCCACTTACCACGGCTGCTGCGGCGCGTGGAGCGGAGGGTGGCCTCGAGCGCTCGGCCCTTCTCGGTCTTTCGTCGGGCGGCTCGGCCCAGACCGCGCCCGCCCGCGTTTCGCGTCGCGTTATGTATACACTCGTGGAGATTGCCGTAGGCGCAGTACTCCATCGCGATCTGCTTCTGCTCGTTGACGACGCAGTAGCCCACTACCCTGACGACGTTGGGATGGCCCTTCAGCTTCCTGTTGTTGTTGTTGTTGTTGTTGTTGTTGTTGTTGTTGTTGTTGTTGTTGTTGTTGTTGTTGTTGTTGTTGTTGTTGTTGTTGTTGTTGTGTTGTTGTTGTGTTGCGTGAGTCGATACAACACGAAAGCAAGGGCCGCTGAGACGACGGTACCCCAATATCCGGGCCTCGTTGTCGATGCGCGTCTCGAGTTCGCTGGGCTTGAAGACCTTGACGGCGACGTCGATGCCCTTGTACTGGGCTCTGTACACGCGCGCAAACGAACCGGACCCGATGACGTCCGACTTCTGCATCACGAATTGGCTGCTGTCGATCTCTGTTACGCCCCCCCCCCCGGTTAGCAGGGCTCTCCGCTCCCCCCCCCAAGGCCAAACTGGGTGTCGACAAAAAACACCGCACCTTCGACGTCAGGCAGTTGCGATCCGGGCTGGGACTGGCTGTGCCACACGAAGACGTCGGTCGGCTGGGCCGGCGCCAGGAGCAGGTCAAGGTCGTCGTCGTCGTCGTCGGTCAGCGCCACGGCGACGCCCCGTCCGCGGCCTCTCCGCCTCGGAGCCACGATGCTCTCTTCGCCCGGCTCCATCAGGTCCGTGGCCTTATCGCTCTTCTCCTTCTTCTTCTTCTTCTTCTTCTGCTTCTCCTTCGCGTTCGTCGCCCGGCCGTTGCCGTTGGCGGGCCCCAGGGCGAGCGGCGTGAGGTCGAAGTCGAGGTCGGGGTCGAACTCGTCGCTGTGTTCCGGTCGTTCCTGGCTGCCCCTGCGCGTTCGCGTGGGCAGCGGCTCGTCGTCCCACAGCGGGTCCTCGCTATCGTTCCGCATCAACGTTCGCGAAGTGGTGGTGGTTGCAGTGGTGGTAGTGGTGCTGGCGGTCGACCTGGTGCTCCCTGGCTTCTTGCTCTTCTTTGATGTTGATGTTGTTCTTGTGGTGGTGGTTGCTTTCTTGGTGGTCGTCTTCTTGATCGGTTCCTCCTCTTCTTGGCTCCTCCACTCGAATTCTTGATCGTCGCTGAGATGGATGCGCCTGAGACGACCGCCGCCGTTGGCGCGTTTCCGCTCGACCGGCCGCTCATCATCCTCGAAGTCGCTGTCGGTGATGGTGATGTCGATGACCTCGCTGGGCTTTGGTCGCCTCACCACCTCCGTCGGTGCCAAACCGACCGGGTCTTCTGCGTCTTCTTCGTCTTGCGCGCTGAACCTGCCAACAGACGCCGGAGGGAGCTCGCGCTTCTGTCGCTTCCGCTGGCGTTCCTCCCCCGGGATGGGAGCTGCACAACAAATATTTTAATAATATTTTATAATATAATAAAATAAAATAAATGTTTAGAAAAGATTTTGTAAAGGCGTGATGAGAAGGTTGCGATCGCACAGGGGGCTAACATCCATCCATCGTTGGGACATTACCTGAGACCAGCGTGTGCATCTGGATGACGCGGTCGGGGCTCAGCCACGACCCCAGGTGCACGTCGTCGCGGGCCAGCACTGAGTAGGGCACGAACAAACGTATCGCGCTGAGACGCCAGTCCGAAATGCTGAGAAAAGGGAACGGGTGGAGAGAGAGAAAGGGCGTCAGTTGGGTCGCCGGGGAGGAGAGCGGCATGGCGAGAGGGGGCGAGAGGGCCAACCGAATGAAGAGGTAGTCGGTCGAGCCGGGCGTGCCCTGAGAGCTCCCCGCGCCAGAGGGCAGCTGGCTGTGGCTCCGGTCGACGTGGATTTTGGCGTTGGGCGGCAGCTGCCGCACGTCAAAGTCGAACAGGCCCTGCACCTGCATCACCGCTTGCTTGCCGTAGGACAGCTGCATGACCAACCGCCGCTTCCCTGCCCGATTGCCCCCCCCCCCAAAGAGCACACGCACACGTATTATAAGGTCAACGTTGAGGTGAGGTAAGTGTCCAAGCGTGTTGTTGAGCGTGGGGCAAGACGAACCCATCATGGAAATGGAGGCGCCAGGCGGGACGGTGGGGAGCGGGCGGAAGTTGCGGCCGGCCAGCAGGAACCACCAGCCCGGCTGGTTGGCGGTCTCCTGCGGCTCGTCGGCGCCCTGGCCCAGCCTGGGCTTGGTCCACGGGGGCGTAAGGGAGTCAGTGGCCACGCCCTCAACTCGGTAGATGGAATCATCGCTGTCGTCGTAGCTCGCGATCGACAACGAGATGAGCCAACGCTTGGCGTTTCTGCTTCGCTGGTCCGAACTGCGCCGCGCGGCAGGGCCGTCCATAGCCAGGAATGCGTTTGTCCAAGAAGTGATGCAGATCGGGGTGGCTACCAAACTCAATTTTCCCCAATCTCGTGACGCAGCGCGGCCGCAACAAAGTCAAATGCTCCCGTCGCTGCTGCTGGTAACCACCGCCCAACCGGCACACCAAATGCTCGTCGTTCCCCTTCAAATGTCGCTCGATTGAGTTTGGCGCCTTTTAGGAGTAAGGAATTGCGCTTTGTTCTTGTAAAAAATTCGACTTTGGAATGCATGGCATGCGATAAAGAAAATGCGAATTTCCTTCTTGCACTTTCGCAGATCAGATCAGAACCGGAGGAAGATCTGTGGTTACTGCCATCTCAATCGAAACGACCATGGTACGCTCTCGTTTTTATCCCTTGGCTTGCATGGTTCATCTCTTTGAAATTTGGAGCCTTACATTTCGAAAATTGGATGCGCCTTTAGTTCTCTGTGGCTAAGAAGCACCCCGACGCGCACAACGACTCTATCTGGGCTTTGGCATGGACGAGCGGCAACAAAATCGTCACTGGCTCCGTCGATGAGCACGTCAAGATCTGGTATGCCCCCCCCCCATTCATTTATTCACGATTATTTTTGTCAATTATTATTAATATTATTAATATTATTTTAATCCGTGTCTCCTCACCCCTCTTGCCAACGCTTTGCACTTGAGAAGGAGTCCTTCGCTCGAGAAGCCAGAGCGCGACTTTGGCGACAACCAGTGGGGCGTGGTGTCCGTGGCCGCCTCAGTCGATGGCAAGCGTACGCCTCTCCCGCTCCCCCCCTCTCTTTCTTCCATTTCGTTTCGTTTCCTTTGTTGGGCGCCCCTCACACTCGCACGCACGCACGCACCACACACGCTGGGCGCGGTCCAACCAAACGCAGTGATCGCCTCGAGCGCTATGGACAGCAACATCCGAATCTGGGACGCCGAGTCGGGCAACCTCGTCCGCACGATCAACGCCTTCCCCGGTAAGCGGCAGCACGAGTCGACGAATCAGCGCCGTTTGGCCAACGCTCTCGTGTTTGGTGTGTGCGTGGGCGGGCGGGGGTGGGCGGCGCGTAGTGGAGACTTGGGCGATAGCGTTCAGCCCCGACGGGAGGCTGATCGCCTCGAGCAGCAAGTCGGGCAACATCAACCTGTGGAGCGTCGAGACCGGCGAGAAGGCCCAGACCCTGGAGCCGTCCGGCAAGTTCACCATGTGTGTCGCCTTTGTACGTAGGCCGCCTCCCACCATTTCGCGCCGCACACGCGTTCGACTCTGACGTCGTGTGCTGCGTGTGCGTGTGTGCAGAGCCCGAACGGGAAATACGTCGCGTGCGGCGCGGTCGACGGTCTGGTGACAGTGTTTGAGGTGAGGGATGGCAAGCGTCTCCATTCCATCGAAGGTTCGTGGCGGAGGGGAGGGGAGGGGAGGGGAGGGGGGAGGCGTGGTCTCGCTTTGGAGGTCGTCGTCGTGGCTCACGCGTCGGATTGTGTGATCGGTCGACAGGCCACGGTATGACAGTGCGTTCGTTGACCTTCTCCACCGACTCGAGCCGACTACTGACCACGTCGGACGACATGCACATCAACATCTACGACGTGTACTGACACCCTCCCCCTCCACACAAAGCCACTCGTATCCACAATCCACTTGCGTGGTCTGACGTGGCGGCGGGGCAGTGAGAAGGCGGAGCTCATCCACATGGTGTCGGGCCACTCCTCGTGGGTCCTGTCCGTGGCCTACAGCCCAGACTCCAAGTACTTTGCCACCGGGTATGCCTTCTCCTCTTTTATTATTATTATCATTTATTTAAATTATTTATTTGTTACCAACCGAATTTTTATTTTTTTTTTATTTTTTTTTTTTTTTTTATTTATAGATGTGTTGCTTACGCAAAACCGCCGCTCCCCCAAAAGGTCGGCCGACAAGACGGTCAAGGTGTGGGACGCCGCCAAGGGCCAGTGCGTGCACACGTTCAACGATCACTCTGACATGGTGTGGGCGGTGGCCTTCGATCCCAAGGGCACGCTGCTGGCGTCGGCGTCCGACGACAAGTCCATCATCGTCTACAACGTCGCCCACTAAGAGCGGGAGGCTCTGTGTTGGTTTCAAACATGTTTGGAAAATGTGTTTGGGAAAGCAAAGGAAGCTTCAGGGTCTTAGATAGGTTGGAGATACAAGCCGAGGTAGAAGTCTTG
>JANDJZ010000317.1:0-41613 GCA_027943245.1 Acanthamoeba sp. SK_2022b
TCTCCTGGTCGCACGCGCTGCCGGTGTAGCCGAGGCCACACACGCATACGCCGCTGCCGGCGCAGGCGCCGTGGCCCGAGCAGCCGTTGCCGGGGCAGGTCGGGGGCGCGATCGAGCAGTCCATGCCCGACCAGCCGCCGGCGCAGGCGCACACGCCGTTCACGCAGGTGCCGTGGCCGGAGCACGAGTTGGGGCACGACACGAGGGGCGTCGAGCAGTCGTCTCCCGTGAAGCCCGCCGAGCAGAGGCACGTGCGCTGGGCGCTGCAGGTGCCCCGGAGCGAGCACATCGCGGGACACGCGCTGGGCCCCGAGGGGCTCCACTGGATGGAGGTGCTGGTGGTGTTGTCGATGGCCGTGAACGAGCCCTGGAAGTCCTGCGACCCGATGCCGGCGTAGGAGCCCGTCGAGCCGCCGGTCATGGTGATCACCGTGTAGATGAGCGTGCTGTTGGCCAGCGGCACGTAGCCGTTGACCAGCACGACCTGGATCCAGCCGTCCTTGGTCACGCTGCCCGTGCACTCGATGACGTTGTAGTCGACCACGGGTACGCCGCCGCCGATCTCGAACTCGAGCACGCCCGTCGGGTTCTGGAACAGGTCGCCGTCGATGATCAGCTTGCCGCCGCTGCCGCTGCCGCTCGGCGTGATGGAGCCCGAGTTGACGACGCTGCCCACGATCACGCCCGAGCCGGAAATGGTCGAGCCCGCGTTGCTGACGATGGGCACGTAGGTCACCACGTTGCCGCCGCCCAGGTGCAGGCCGCCGCCGGTCTGCGTGCAGCCCTGCTGGAGCGCGACGTTGCCGCGC
Organism: Acanthamoeba sp. SK_2022b; assembly: GCA_027943245.1. Classification (NCBI taxonomy): domain Eukaryota; phylum Discosea; order Longamoebia; family Acanthamoebidae; genus Acanthamoeba; species Acanthamoeba sp. SK_2022b. The sequence goes on from JANDJZ010000317.1 coordinate 810, forward strand.
TCGACCTGCACGAGGCCGTTGTTGACGACGACCACCTCGAACGAGACCGTGGTGGTGGCCGTCTGCACGATGCGGCCCACGTTGAGCAGGGGCGACGTCGCCGGCGAGCCGCGGCAGCCGCAGGTGACGGCCTGCGCCGCGTCGGACACGGTCCACAGGCCGGTGGCGGCGTTGGTGATGGTGGCGTTGGCCTGGAGGTCGATCACGCCGCCCACCCAGCCGAGGGTGCCCTGGTTGACCAGGTGGCCGCACTTGACGACGAGCCCGCTGCCGCCGATGGTGGCGCGCGCGTTGGGGGCGATGACGAACGTGCTGCTGCAGCCATCGATCGTCGATCCGTTGATCGCCACGGTGCCGTTGCAATCGACGCGGCCGCCGCCGCCGGAGATGACGGTCGAGGAGTTGCCGATGGTGACGCTGCCGGGGAGGGTCACGTTGTGTCCCGTCGTGTTGAGGCAGGCGCCGTCGAGGCGCACCACGACGCCGAACGTGATGGGCGACGCGCTCAGGGTGAACTGCACGCAGCCGCCGGCCTGCACGATGGTCGTGTTGACGTTCCACGAGCCCGACACGATGGTCGTCGAGTTGGTGATGGTGGTGCTGCCGCCGCAGTCGTACTGAGAGCCAGGGGCGTGGCAAATGTCGGCCGAGAAGGTCACGCTCGCCGACTGCACGACCACCAGGGTGCCCACGTTCTGCGCGATCCGGTTGAAGGTCGTCACGGCGCCCGAGGCCACGGTCAGAGAGCCGTAGTTGGACCAGGTAGCCAGGAAGGCCACGCGGCAGTTCATGGTCACGGTGGCATAGTTGACGAAGGTCGCCTGGCTGCTCACGGTCAGACAGCCCGCGCCGTTGCTGGTCACGCTGGTCGAGTCCACGAGCGTGAGCCAGCCGGCGGTCACGCTGGCGCTGCAGCTCACGGCCACGCCGATGATGAAGGTGCCGTTGTTCTGGCACGTCGAGCCGCCGATGAGGACGATGGTGCCCTCGTGCCACTCCACGGTGCCGGTGTTGATGAGCGTCGGCCCGCTGCACTGCTTGTCGCCGGGGCCGCTGATGATGGTCGAGCCGCCGAGCCACACGGACCCGCCGCCGATGATCTGCGAGCCCTGCCAGCCGCACGAGCCGCCGATGGAAATGACGCCGCCGCAGTTGACCTGGCCGCCCACGAGCACCACGGTCGACGAGGCGCCGGTCGTGAGGGTGCCCTCGACGATCAGCACGCCGGTCACGACGCGTATGTCGACCACGATCACGAGCTCGGCGCACGCCGCCACTACGAACGTGCCGCCGTTGAACTGGATCGCCGCGAAGGTGTAGCGCGTGCAGGCCGGCCACTGGACCGTGCAGTTGTCGTGCGTCTGGATGGGCGCGCACGAGTTGGTGGTGTTGGTGCCGAGGCCGAAGGTGACGTTGGCGTTGTCGCGGATCACGATGCTGCCGCCGGTGCCGATGTCGAACTGCGTGTCGACGGTGATGAGCGTGACGTCGGTGCGCACCACGAACGAGCCCGAGCCGATGACCACGACCGTCACCAGCGTGAACTGGCCGCCCACGAGCTCCAGCGTGCAGCCCGAACCGATCTGCACGATGCTCGTGCCGCTGCTGCCGCAGCCGCAGATGTGGCCGCCGCCGTAGAAGCCGATGGTGCCGCTGATGACGTTGACGGTGCCCGTGCTGTTGAACGAGGCCCAGATCTGCACGGTGCCGCTGATGGTCACGGTGCCGCTGTTGATGAACACGCCCACCTGCATGACCACGGTCACCGACACGCTGATCTGCCAGGTGCCCGTGTTCTCGATGATCGAGCCGCCGCCGGGGGTGATCGTGCCGGCCACCCACTGGAGCGAGCCCGAGTTGATGAGGTGGCAGCCCGAGGACAGGGCCACCGTGCCGTTGATGATCGACGTGCCGCTCAGCTGCAGCTGCACGATGACCACGATGCCGCTGCTCCACACGAAGGTGCCCGTGCTCACGACCACGCCCGAGCCGCTGATGAGGGTGCCGGAGCCGATGAGGACGAGGCCGCCCTGGCACGTGGTCTTGCCGTCGACGACGAGCAGGCCCGTGGTGATGGTGATGCGCACGGTGATGACCACCTCGGCGCAGCCCTTGACGACGAGCTGGCCGCCACTGAGGTCGACGGTGGCGATCTGGTAGGCGTAGCAGTCGACGAACGACACCACGGACGAGTCGTAGATCTGCAGGCTGGTGATGTTGGTGTTGGCCTGGCACGTCACGTTGGCGCTGTCGCGCACGACGATCGCGCCGCCCGCGCTCAGGTTGATCTCCGTGTTGATGATCACGACGACGACGACCTGCTGGACGATGAGCGAGCCCGAGCCGATGATGGACACGCCCGTGGTGAAGGTGAAGCTGCCCGTGTTGAGGACGATCGTGGCGCCGACGTTGATCTGGATGACGGCCACCGCGCCGCTGCTGCCGCAGCCGCACACGTGACCGCCGCCGTTGAGGATGAGCGAGCCGACCGAGACGGTGATGGTGCCCGTGCTGTTGACGAAGGCCTCGAAGGTGACGGTGCCCGTTGTGATCACGAGCACGCCCACGTTGACGAACACGCCCGTCTGCATGACCAGGGTCGAGCCCGAGCATTGCCACGTGCCGATGTTGACGATGGAGCCGGTGCCGGGGGAGATGGTGCCGGCCACCCACTGGACCGTGCCGTAGTTGATTACCTGCGTGACGGTGATGGTCACCGAGCCGTTGATGATGGTCGTGCCACGAAGCTGGAGCTCGACCACGATGATGATGCCGCTGGTCCAGGTGAAGGTGCCGGTGCTGACAACCACGCCCGAGCCGCTGATGAGCGTGCCGGAGCCCGCGACGACGAGTTGGCCTCCGCAGGTCGCCTTGCCGTTGACCACGAGCACGCCGCCGACGATGGTGATGCGCACGGTGATGCTCACCTCGGCGCAACCGCTGACGACGATCTGGCCGCCGTAGAGCTCGACGGTGGAGATCGAGTAGACGAAGCAGTCGACGAAGGAGACCAACGACGAGTTGTAGACCTGGAGTGGCGCCGACGGGTTGGTGATGTTGGTGTTGGTCTGGCACGTCACGTTGGCGCTGTCGCGCACGACGATCGCGCCGCCCGCGCCCAGGTTGATCTCGGTGTGGGTGAAGACCACGACCACGTTCTGCTGGATGATGAGCGAGCCCGAGCCGGTGATGGACACGCCCGAGGAGAAGGTGAAGCTGCCGGTGTTGAGGACGAGCCGCGTGCCGGTCACGATCTGCACGTTGGCCACCGCGCCGCCGCTGCCGCAGCCGCACGTGTGGGCGCCGCCGTTGAGGACCAGCGAGCCCGTGGAGATAGTGACGGTGCCCGTGCTGTTGAGGAACGCGTAGAAGACCACGCTGCCGCTCACGGTGAGCGTGCCGCTGTTGACGAACAGGCCCGACTGCATGGTGAGGGTCGAGCCGATGGCTTGCCAGGTACCGGCGTTCTCGACGATAGAGCTGCCGTTGATGAAGAACGTGCCGCTCACCCACTGGAGCGAGCCCGAGTTGATGAGGTGGCAATCGGAGAGGGTCGTCGTGGTGCCGTTGAGGTAGCTCGTGCCGTTGAACTGCGCTTGCGCCACAGCCAGCACGCCGCTGCTCCACGTGAGGCTGCCGCTGCTCACAAACAGGCCGGTGCCGCTGACCAGCGTGCCGGTGCCGATGAGCTGCGCGGTGCCCGGGCAAGTGACCTTGCCGCCGATGTTCAGCACGCCGCCCACGATCGTCAAGCGCGTCGTCACGGTCAGCTCGGCGCAGTTCTTGACCACAACCATGCCGCCGTAGAGCTCGAGCGTGGAGAGCGAGTAGGCGTAGCAGTCGTCAAAGGTCACCACGCCGCCGTAGACCTGAAGCGACGACAAGGAGTCGAAGGTGGTGGCCGTGTGGAAGCTCACGTTGGCGCTGTCCCGCACGATGAAGAGACCGATGTCGAACGACGTCTGGGTGCTGGTCACCGCGGCGCTGGCGTCGACCACGAGCGAGCCCGCGCCGTTGACGGAGACACCCGCGCTGAAGGCCAGCGCGGCAGTCGAGGTGACCTTGACGGTCGCGCCCGACGCGATCTCCACGTTCGACGCGCCTCCACAGCCGCACAGATGACCGCCGGTGCTGAGGCTCAGGGTCGAGCCGCTCGTCACCTGGATGGTGCCCGCGGTGCCGTTGACGAAGGACGAGGCGTTGAGGTTGCCCACGGTCAGGCTGCCGGTGTTGGCCAGCGTGCCGTCGATGAGCACGAGAGTCGATGCGTTGTTGCCGGCCACGAGCGAGCCCGTGTTGGCGATGACGGAGCCGTTGAGGAGGCTGAGCTGGCCGAGCGACCACGTGAGGGAGCCCTCGTTGGCCAGGGTCCACCACGTGAGGCTCTTGTTGGGGGCGCCGCTGATGCTGCCCGTGCCGCGCGTGATCATCCTGCCGTTGCCGCTGGCGCTGCCGCCGAAGGAGCCGCTGGTCCACTGGAACTGGGCCTTGGCCACGTAGTCGCCGGAGCCGAGGAGCGAGCCGCCCTGGAGCACGAAGCTCGAGTTGGCCTCGACGACGTGCATGTTGGTGAGGCTGCCGCCGGAGACCACGAGGCTGTTGACCTGGACGCGGGCCGTCGGGGACACGAGGACCGAGACGCTGTTGCTCATCTGGATCGAGTTGAAGCGGTAGACAAAGTCGGTCGGGGCCTCCTTGATGATGACCGAGCCACCCAGCAGGACGAGGTTGCGGAGAGGCGCGTCAACGCAGGTCGCGTTGGGCCAGATGATGAGCGTGCCGGCCGTGAGCGTGAAGGTCGTGTCGGTGTCGTTCTGCGCGCAGTTGTACTCCACGACGGCGCCGTTGCCGCCGAAATAGCCGCCGCCGTCGACCACCAGGTCCTGGCCGATGGAGACCGTGCCGTTGATGAAGTCCACAGCGGCGTCGGGGCAGATGTACATGTGGCCGTGGAGCGAGGCCGACTGCAGGAGGTGCAGCTGGGCGTGGCACACGTAGATGTAGCCCGTGGGCGCGTTGGTGAGGTACATGGAGGCGTTGAGCTGGCCCGACGTGAGGTACATCGAGCCTTCGTTGTCGAATCGGCACACCGACGAGTCGTTGGTGCGCAGGCTCAGCGTGGACGTGCCGTTGATGAGCGACGAGGCACCCAGCGCGTTCTCGAAGACGCCGCCGTTGCGGCACCAGAGGTCGCCCTGCCACCAGGTGGCGTTGCCCTCGTTGACGAGTGTGCGGGTGTCGAGGTTCTTGGAGCCGCCGCTCATGGTGAGGGTCTTGAGCGCCGTGGTCGAGCCGGTGCCCTTCATGAGGCCGCCCGTCCAGCGCAGATCGCCGTGTACGGTCAGTGCGCCGCTGCCGCTGATGAGGTCGCCGCCAAAGTCCAGGTCGCCCTCGATCGACATGTCGCCATCGACGGCCAGCTCGCCCGCGCTCTGGGTCATGCTACCGTTGACGACGACCGTGTCGCCCGCCGCTCGCTTCTTGCCGGCCGCCGCCGGGAAGACGTTGATGCGGCCGCCGGTGAGCTGGATGCTCTTCACGTAGTACACGAAGCCGTCGCTGGGGGCCGTGAAGTTGAAGACGCCGCTGCCGATCTGCAGGGGCGTGTTGGGCAGGGTGAAGTTGGGCACGGCCACGATCGACCCGCCGCTCACGAGGACGGTGCCGTTGGTCGTCAGCAGGGCGGCGATGGTCGTCACGCCGCCCACCACCTTGAAGGTGCCCGCGTTCTGCACGTCGGAGGTGGACGGGATGCTGAACTGGCCGTTCATGAGGACCTGGGCGCCCGGTGCGATGTCGAGCGGGCTGGCGAAGGTGCCGTTCTTGGTGAAGGCCACGGAGCCGCTGGTCTGGTGCCAGCCCTGGCCGCCCACCCACACGCTCGCGCCGATGGTCGCCGTGGTCGCCGCCGAGTTCATGCCGATCACGTTGCCCTCGCTCACAAGGTTGCACAGGCCGCTGGTGAGCTTGAGCGCCACGTCGGACGTGGAGTTGATGGTGAGGGTCGACTGGTTGTTGACGGTGATGGCGCCGTTGGAGTCGCACTGCACGTCGCCCGAGCTCCAGTAGGCCACGTTGTAGATCGCGAGAGCTCGCTGGCTCAGAACCTTGGTGCCTCCGCTCAACGTCAAAGTGCCTGATTGATTGTTGATTGGATCAGCAAAGTGCACCAAACACAGGGAGAAGGGTTTAGGGGGGGGAGAGAGAGTACCGTTGGAGACGGTGGAACCAGAGCCGCGCATGGTGCCGCCGGAGAAGTAGAGGCTCTTGACGACGGTGAGCGAGCCCAGGCCGTCGATGACGCCGGTGCCGGTGAGGTTGTAGCACTGCGACTGCATGGTGCCGTTGACCGTGAAAACACCGCCGGTTTGCTGCACGCAGTCGGGCACCTGAAGGTCGGGCCCGGTGTTGGAACCGCCGCCGATGACGTTGATGGCGCCGCCCTGCTGCACGATGGCCTGCACGTTGTACTGCCAGGTGACGCTGATGACGACGACGAAGTTTACCGTGCCGCCTTGCACGATGAGCACGCCCACCGTGAAGACGAAGTTGGGGCCGCAGTTGACCGTGCCGCCGATGACCTGCACTATGCTGATGGTGACCTGCGCGTTGATGTTGACGGTGCCGAGGGTGACCGTGAACCTGCCGCCGCCCTGCACGATGGCCGAGCTGGGCAGCGCGTACACGCCGCCGGAGAGGTCCAAGCGCGCGCCCGTGGCGACGATGATGACGCCGTAGAAGGTGCCGCCGTTGACGCCCGTGGTCGCGAACCACACGTTGCCCACGTTGATCTGCAGCAGAGCGCTGAAGGTGACGTTGATCTGGATCGTGACGTCGATGCTGACGCTGGGCGACACGAAGAAGTCGCCCGCGCTCTGCAGCTGGCAGATGGCGCCGCCGGCGTTGGACATCACGACGCTCGTGGAGGCGTTCACGGTGAACTGGGCGCCCGCCACGCTGTTGATCACGGCGCCGTTGCTGCACGTCACCGATCCGGAGGTCCAGTAGCCGAGGTAGTTGTTGACGATCGTCCTCTGCGTGAGCGTCTTGACCGAGCCGCCCAGCACCAGGATGCCGTAGACCACGGTGGAGCCGGTGCCCGACTGGGTGCCGTTCTGCCAGTTGAAGGTGCCGTTGACGCTCACCACGCCGGAGCCGCCGAGCGTGCCCGTGCTGAGCCAGAAGTCCAGCACCACGGTGAGGGTGCCGGGCACGGTGCAGGTGCCGCTGGTGATGACCACCGAGGTGGGAACGTAGACGACGCCCGAGACGGTGATGCTGCCGGTGCCCGACAGGTTGATGGCGTAGACGATGTAGGTGTACGAGGGCGCGTTGGCGAAGGTGACCACGCCGACGGTGGTGACGATGAGCGTCGTGCTCGGCAGGGTGAAGCCGCTGTTGCAGGCAAGCGTGCCGCCCACCACGATCAGGGTGCCGACAAAGGTGAACGAGCCCTGGGTCGTCACGGTGCCGCCTGAGACGCGCACGGTGCCGGTGCCCGTGATCGAGGAGCCAATCACGAAGACGTAGGGGCCGTTGAGGTCCACCAGCGCGTTGCCGGCGAGCTGGATGACGCTGTTGAAGCTGCCTCCGCCCGTGGCGAAGTAGACGCTCGAGGTGCTGCCGACATTGATCACCGCATTGAACACAACGGAGACGGTGAAGGTGATCTTGGCCGTGGCGACGAAGTTGACGGTGCCGTTGTTGGTGAACGTGCACTGCTGGCCCTGCGACGAGTAGAGCATGCCCCTGTCGGCAGTGCCGTTGACGAGGAGCGTGGCGCTGGAGCCCACGCTCAGCTGACCGCCGTTCGAGCAGGTGATGTTGCCCGACTCCCAGACCGCGAGGCCGTCCGATGAGGCGCCGGTGATGACGATGGCGACGTTGCTGATGGTCTTGACGCCCGTGGTGATCACCTGGATGGAGCCCGTCACGATCTGGCCCGTGCCCGAGATCTGGCCCTGCGCGAAGATGAAGATCACGGTGATCTGGAGGCTCACGCTGTCCTGCACGACGAGGGAACCGCCCTGCAGATTGTAGGACACGGTCACGATGAGCGTGATCTGGATGTTGACGGTGCCAGAGTACTGCACGATCGCCGGGATCGAGCGCTGGACGACGCCTGAGTAGGGCATGAAGAACACGCTGCCGCCGTTGACGGTCAGCACGAAGTTGGCCACCGGGAAGGATCCCGACGCGTAGAAGGTCACCGCCGCCGGGTTGTACACGATCACCTGGCCGCCCACCATGGCGATGTTGCAGTAGATTCGGACCGTCGTGTAGATGCGGATGACACCGGCGCCGTAGATCACCACCGTAGTGCCAAAGTTGTAGGTGCCCGTCGTCAGGTCGATGAAGGCGTCGACGCGCACCTCGACGATGCCCGTGCCAATGAACTCGCCCGAGCCGACGAAGACGATCACGCCCACCACCACGGTCAGGTTGCCGCTGTGGGTCACGCGCGCGGGGATCGTGAGCGTGGTGCCGCCGGTCTTGATGAACGTGCCGTCGATGTTGATGGCCGACTGCGCGCCGCTCGTCACGAACTGACCGTTGCCGGCCACGACCCACGAGCCGCCGACGATGACGTTGATGACGACCGAGTTGGCCAGCGAGATGTTGCCGTTGAGCCACTGCACGACGCCGCCGAAGGAGACCTTGCGGGCGTCGATGTAGACCACCGTCGTGCAGTCGATCGTGCCCTCGCCGCGGATGTAGGTCACGCCGCCGCCGGACATGATGCCGCCGTACCAGTAGAAGTTGATCGTGATGTAGATGTCGCTGTCGCCCGTGAGCGTGCCCGAGTAGAAGTAGAAGACGTGGACGTTGTTGCTGCTCGAGCCCACCGTGAGCACGCCGCCCTGGAGGCGGATGGTGATGATGACCGTCACCGAGCCGTCCATGAGCCACAAGGAGCCCGACGGGTTGACGACGATCTCGTTGATCAGGTAGCCGGCCGAGCCGCTGGGCGTCGTGCCAAAGGTGACCTGGGTGTTGACGATGAGGACCGTGCTGCCGATGAGCTGCGCCGGGTCGACAAAGTTGATCACGCCGCTGTCGCAGATCACCTGGCCGCCGCTGCCCAGGTTGAACGTGCCGCCGATGGTGGCCGACCCGTTGGCGAAGCGCACCACGCCCGAGCCGGTGAAGACGACCGTCGCCGAGAAGGAGTAGAAGGCGTCGACAAAGTGGATCCACGTGCCGATGTTGATCACGAAGCTGCCCGTCATGGAGCCCGAGCCGTGGAGGATGATGACGCCCACGTTGATGATCACCGTGCCGCCGTTGTTGAACACGGGCCAGATGTGCAGGTCGCCAGGCGAGTTCTTGATGAGCGTGCCGGAGCAGCCCACGCTGCCGCCGCCCACGCCCGTGGTGATGTTGTAGGAGCCGCTGATGACGAACTCGGCGCCCACCTGGATGTTGAACGAGCCGCCGTTGGAGAGCTGGATGTTGCCGCCCTGCCAGTCGACGCTGCCGTAGACGACAACCACGCGCACGTCGATGATCTTGGTCGAGGGGCCGGAGATGACGACGGGCCCCTGGAAGACCGTGCTGCCAAAGCCCGAGAACACGGTGTCGATCCACACGACGACGCCGATGACGGTGATCTGGCCGAGGCCGTTGACGTTACCGCCGCTGAAGGTCGCGTTGCCGCGGACGACCACGCTGCCGTCGCCGATGGTGAAGTTGCCCTGGATGATGGTGATCGAGACGTTGACCGTCACGGAGCCGTCCACCTGGACGGAGCCGCCGTACTGGGTGATGACGTCGAGGCCGTAGGAGCCCGAGGCGAAGTTGACCTGGCCGCCGGTGAGGTTGAGGTTGGAGACCGAGACGCCGCCGCTGAAGGAGAGCGAGCCGCCATTGTTGATGAACGAGCCCGAGGTGCCCTGGTACTGGCCGCGGAAGTCGATGGCGCCGCCCTGGTTGATGTACGAGCCGGAGCCCGTCAGCGTGGCCGACGCGTCGATGTAGTAGCTGCCCTCCACAAAGTAGAAGTTGCTCGACGACCCGGTGTTGATCTGGCCGGTGATGGTGCCGCCGCCGTAGAGGTAGGTCACGCCGTAGCTGCAGTCGAACAGGCCCTGGTTGTACAGGTAGGCGTACATGTTGAACTGGGCCGGGACGCCGACGAGCAGCGTGCCCTGGACGATGAAGATCGAGTCCGGGCCCGAGCCGTAGAAGTTGGCCACGGGCTGCTGGATGGCAAAGGTGCCGCCCACGCTCACGGTGAGGGTCGCGCCGTTCTGCAGCTGGATGGCGCCGCCGGTCCAGTTGGCCACGCCCGACGGGCCGATGACCAGGCTCGAGCCGTTGACGGTCTTGGTGGCGTTGCACTCGAGGCCCAGCTCGCCGTTGACGGTCATCGACAGGCCAGTGATGGAACCGCCGCACCAGGTGGCGTTACTGCCCGGCTGGGTCGTCACGTTGCCGCCGCCGATGAGGTCGCCGCCGGCCAGATGGAGCCTGCCGGCGATGAGGAGCTCGCCGTCGACGATGAGCCGTCCGCCGTAGAGCCACAGGTCGCCCTCGACGATCACGCTGCCCTGGATCCACAGGGTGCCGCTGCGAATGTCCACGTTGGCCAGTCGGTAGAGGTAGTAGGTGAGCGGCTGCGTCACGATGACCTGCGCTCCGTTGACCACCATCGGCGTCGACGTCAGCTCGACCTGGGCCTGGGGCACCAGGTTTACGGTGCCCGAGCTGAAGACCACCGAGCCGTTCTTGGCCATCGACACCTTGGCGCCGAACTGCGCCGCCGTGCCGGCGAACGTGACGTTACCCTTGCCGTTGAGCACGGTGCCGATGTCGAGCGTGTAGCTGCCGCCCAAGAAGTTGAGGTTGCCGTCGGTGGAGAACATGCCGTTGCTGCTGCCCCCGCCGTTCATGTCGAGCTGGGCCGCCGCCGTCACGTTGACGGAGCCGCCCTTGTTGTTCAGATCCACTCCGGCCGCCACCGTCGCGCTGCCGCTGGTGGCGCCGTCGCACGCGGCCAGCGACTGGCCCAGGTTGGTCGCCTCCTCGAAGCCGTAGTAGGCCACCAGGCCGGTGGTCGTGCCGTTGGCCGCCGCGTTCGACAGGGTCGACACCTCGCCCGCCGACAGGGCGCGGTTGAAGAGTCGTACCTCGTCCACGGTTCCGGCCAGGCACGAGTCGCCGCTGGTGACGGAGCAGCCGATGCGCAGAGGCGCGCCCGACACCACAACCGAGCCGGCGCCCACGCTGGTCGTCGAGATCAGGTTGCCCTGGACGTAGAGCTTGCGCTGGCCCGACATGCCGTCAAAGGTCATGGCGTAGTGGGTCCACACGTTGGCGGCTCCCGCCGTGAGCGATTCCACGCACGGGCTCGAGTAGTTGCTGCACTGGCTGGTGCCCGTGTAGAACTGCACCTGCGCGCCGCTGATGCGCGCCTCGAAGGCCGCACCCGGGCCGGAGCCGAGGCCGATGATCTGCGCGCTGGTGGAGCTCGCCACGTTGGCCCAGAAGGAGACCGTCATCGCCTGGCCAAAGTTGTAGTTCACGAATCCGTCCACGCTGACTGCACCGCTGCCGCTGGCCAGGGCCAGGCCCTTGACGCCGGCGGTGGTGCTCGGGGCTCCGGTGGTGACGCCCGAGAAGAGGATGGTCTTGCACATGCCCGACGCGATCTCGTTGTCCTTGGGCAGCACGACCACGGTGCCGAGCACGTTCATCTGACCGCTCGTGCCGTTGGTGCGAAGGCTGACGCCCGAGGTGATGTTGAGCACGCCGCCCTGGAGCACGTTGAACGAGGCGCCGTTGTCGAGGTAGAGCGCGCCCGAGGTCCACTTGCCCGTGCCCGAGTGCTGCATGGTGCGGGTCGAGAGGTACTTGTTGGCGCTGCTCACCATCTCCAGGCTCTGCGTCATGAGCGTGACGCCCGAGTCGGCCATGACGCCGCTCTGGAAGTAGAGGTCCTTGGTGATCTGGAGCGTGCCCGCGCCGTTGACGACGATGGTGCCCGTGTAGGCGAGGTAGGCGCACGCCATCGTGCCCTCGATGGTCACGTTGCCGGCCACCAGCGCGCACACGGTGTCCACTTGGAGACGCGCGCCGAAGGGCACCGTCACGTTACCGCCGAGCAGGCGCAGCGAGGGCAGGCCCACGGTGACGCCCGCGGTCGCCGAGGCGCTCAGGCTGCCAGAGGTCATGGCGAGCGTGACGTACGGGTTGACCCACGATAGCGAGGGCATCACCACGACGGAACCGCCGGCGACGGCGATGTAGCCCTGGTCGAACACGTTGATGGTGCCAGCCAGCTGGGTCGTGCCGCCGACGAAGAGCAGCGAGCCCTGCACGTTGAAGGTCGTCGACTGGAGGTCGAAGACGCCAGCGGCCAGGGAGACCGTGGCGCCCGCCTGCACGGCAAAGGTGCCCGTGCCGCCGCCGCCGCCGCTCAGGTTGAGCGACGCGCCCGAGGCGACGGTGAGGGGGCCGTCGTTGGTGAAGGCGCCGGTGAAGGTGGCCGTGCTGCCGATGAACTGCAGCGTGCCCGCGTTCTCAAAGGCCGGCTGCGAGGAGACCGACGCGCCGGTGACGTTGAACGAACCGGCGGCACCGTTCTTGATCGACGAGCTGCCGGAGGTGAGGATGATGGGTCCGTCGAGCCAGGTGGCCTTGCCCTCGTTTATGAGGATCACGGTGCCGTCCATGTAGTGGTTCGCGGGCGAGAGGATGACCATCTTGCCCTGGATGATGAGGTTGCCGGCGCCCTTGAGGTAGCCGCCGTACCAGTAGAAGGTGCCCGTCACGACGATGTCGCCGTCGAGCGTGAGCGAGGTGCCGTCGACTAGCGTGATGTCCTTGAAGGCCGAGTTGGAGCAGTAGAAGTTGAGCGCGCCCGACACGAAGTCCAGCGTGCCCATGTTGAGCATCTTGCTGCCCTTGATGACGTTCACCGTGCCGCCGATGATCGACGTGTTGCCGCTGATCTCGTAGGTGCCCGACATGATGGCCGTCACGCTGTCGCTGTAGCGCATGACGCCGCTGCCCTCGACGCTGGAGCCGACCTCGAACCTCTGGGTGCCCGCGTTGAACTCGGCGATGGCCGACACGTCGGCCGTGCGCACGAGACCCGTGTGGCTGCCGCCCGCAGAGAAGAGCGCCCTGCTGCCGGCGGCCACCTCGAGGGTGCCGTTGTTGGCGTAGCCACCCGCAAAGGTCGACGTGGTGGAGGCCTCCTGCTTGAGCCAGCTGCCGGAGTTCTGCACAAAGAGGCTCATGGTCCTGCTGCCCTTGGCGATGAAGACGGCCTTGTTGACCAGCTTGGCGTTGTCCGAGCCCAGCACGTCGCCGTCGATCCAGTTGATGGTGCCCTGGTTGAGGATGGCACGCGTGCTGACCTGCTTCTGCGCCGTCGACGTGATGTTGAGCGTGCCGGTGACGATGGTCGAGCCCGACTGAGTGGCCGATCCGGCCGTCCACACCATCTCGGTCACGCTGACGTTGGACCTGCCGGCCAGCGTGCCGCTGCTGTGCAACAGCGAGGGCCACACCTGGTTCGAGCAGCACGAGTCCACGACACCCGACGAGAGGATCACCTTGTCGAGCGTGAAGTTGTTGGACTGGAACTGGATGGTGCCACCCGCGGCGGTGAGCGCCTGGCCAAAGTCCTTGGCGTCGCCATCGAGGATGTTGAGCACGCCGCTGGTGGCAGCGAGCGTGGCGCTGGGCCCAGACACGGTCACGCTGCCCGCGAGGTCGAGCTGGCCGCCGGCGACGACGGTCGAGCCAGAGATCGTGAGCGAGGAGCCCTGGGCGACGTCGAACTCGCCGCCGGTGAAGGAGGCGAAGCCCGAGACGGCGATCGAGGCGCTGCTGCTGCCGCCGTTGGCAAAGGTGGCGTTACCCTGCACGTCCACGCTGCCGGCGTTGGCGAGCGAGCCAAAGGTGATCGCGCTGCCGCTGGGAATCTGCACTGAGCCGGCGTTGACGAGCGTGCCGGGGTTGAGCGTGCTGGAGCCTGCGGTGCTCTTGGTGAGGAGGCCGTTGTTGCTGAACACGGAGAAGGTGCCCGTCGAGGCGTCGCGGGCAAGCTGCTGGCCGGAGCAAGCGACCGTGAAGGTGGCGCTCGCCGCATTGACAAAGGTGGCGCGGTTGCCGAATGCGATGTTGCCGTTGGTCCACGACGTGGAGGCCTGGTTGACGACCGTGGCGCCGTTGATCGTGCTGGTGCCGTTGAACTGCAGCGCCTGCGTGTTGACGACGGTCAGCGGGGCGCGGATGGTGCCGCCCGAAACGAGGCCCAGGCCATCGACGGTGAGCGTGGACAGGCCGGTGAGGGTGCCCGAGTTCAGCTTGACGGACGGGAGCGTGACGTTGGCCATCAGGCAGACGGTACCGCCGCCGATGGTGAGATCGCCAAAGGTCGGCGTGGCGAGGAGCACGTGCACGTTGCCGCCCACGCTGCGGGTCTGGCTGGTCGTGAAGACCGCGTTGGCGCCGATGACCAGCGCGCCGCCGGTGACCTCCACGACTCCGCCCGAGAGCACGGATCCGTCGACGAGGCGCAGGATGTTGGCGGTCACGCGGAGCAGGCCGCTCTCGCTGATGTCAAGCTGAGTGGTGTGGTGCAGTCCGCCGCCGCCCAGCGCGAGCACGCCCGAGGGCACGCTGATGGCGCCGTAGTTGACGACGAACACGTTGACGCTCGAGGTGGAGGAGCCCACCTTGGTGATCTGGCCGTAGTTGATGAGCCTGCCGTCGGCGAGGCCGGCCATGGCGCCGGTGGACTCGAGGGCGAGGGTGCCGTTGTTGAGCAGCACGCCCGAGTTGGCAAAGGTCACAGTGCCGGCAACGCAACGGGTGAGGTTGGCGTTGACGACCACCACGGTATCGATGGTGAGCGTGCCGGTGGCGTTGAGGTAGAGCGTGCCAGTGGAGAGCACTCGGCCGTAGCCAGTCACGGTGCCGGCGTTGAGCTGGATCCACGTCGGCACCGAGACGAGGCCGTCGGCGATGAAAGTGCCGGTGCCGGACACGGTGAGCGACGCCAGCGAGGAGACGAGCTGGGTGTAGTCGAGCTGACCGCCGCTCACCACCACCGTGGCGTCGGTGTCGGGGTTGCTGTAGAGACCCGCGTAGCCGCCCGAGACGACGAGCGCCGTACCGAACGAGGTGACGTGCGCGTCGGACATCACGAAGAGCGAGCCGCTGGCCACGTTGGTGGCGCCCGAACTGGCGAGCTGACCGCTGACGATGGCCACGGCGGACGAGCCCTGCACCAAGAAGGTGCCGGCGTTGTTGATCCTCGCCGCACCCTCGAACGCGTTGGTGCCGCCGCTGACCTGCAGGGTAGCCGAGCTCGAGACGGTGATGGTGCCGCGGTAGACGCCGCCGCCGTTGAGCGCGAGCGCGCCACTGGAGAGGGCGATCGTGGCCTGCTCGTCGAGCTCGTTCCAGAAGCCGAGCGTGGCGAGCGCGGTGCTGGTGGACTTGTTCAGCTGGCCGTAGACGAGCAGCTGCGGGGGAGCGGCAGCGGTCTCGGTCGTCATGGAGTAGCCGGCCGACACCTGAACGTTCCACGTGGCGTTGGCCTGCACGCGGATGACGCCGAAGGTGGAACCGCGGATGTTGCCGGCGGCCCAGGTGCCGCTGTTGACGATGTCGAGCAGCACGCCGGTGATGAACTTGTCGGCGGCCGAGTCGGCGATGAACTGCGACTGAGCGACGATGGAGCCGTTGATCGAGGTGTACATCGTGCCGCCGGACATGCGGTAGGTGTCGGTCACGGTGAGCGTGCCCGTCAGAGAGACCGTGCCGCCGGTCTGCGTGAGCAGCGGGATGGTGAAGTCGGTGTTGCCCAGGGCGAGCTGGCCGCCGGTGACGTTGAACGGCACCACGGGAGTGGGCAGCGCGTTGTTGTAGAGCTGGATGGTGCCCGAGGCCACCTGGAGGTAGGCGCCCAGGTTGACCAGCTGCGAGCTCGCGGCGAAGGTCAGCACGGAGCCCTGGCACACGGTCGCGCCCGAGTTGTCGTAGAGACCGCCGTCGCCCACCCACATCAGACCGCCGGTGAAGCTCGAGGCCTGGAGGCGCAACTGGCCGTAGACCTGGAAGACACCGCCGGTCACCGCCAGCCTGCTGCCGACGACGCCGGTCGCCGTGAGCACGACCGTATCGGCGGCCACCTGCATGAGACCCGAGCCGGCCGTCTGGACCTGGCTGTCGATGAGGTGCAGGCCGCCGGAGAAGGCGAGCGTGGCACCGTCGGCCACGTTGAGCGGGGTGGAGTAGGAGCCGCCGCCGGCCAGGCTGAGGCCGCCCTGGGCGACGTTGAGCGTGGCGCTGTGGTCGAACGGCCACTGGATGGTGTTGGTGCTCGTGCCGGTCTTGATGAACACGCCCTTGTTGACGAAGGCGCAGTTGACGCCCGCGCTGGCGAGCCAGTTGTTGGCGGCCGTCGTGCTGGCCGTGAACGTGCCCGTGGCGTTGTTGAGGAACACGCCGCCGGCCAAACCCTGAATGTTGCCCGCAGTCCAGGTGGCGGTCGCCCCGTTGAAGAGGATGCCGTCCTGCAGGACCTTGGCGCCCGAGCCGCTGATCTGGAGGTTGGTCGTGGAGACCAGCGAACCGGTGCCCTGGAGCGTGCCCGCCGACCACTGCAACGCGCCCAGCACGGTGACGATGCCCAGCTTGTTCAGGGCGCCGCCCGACATCGAGAGCGAGGTCATGGTGATGTCGTAGGTCGACGTGTCCAGCGTGCCGCCGGTTATGGTGATGGGCGGGAAGGCCGCGTTGAGGTTGGACGTGTAGATGCCCATGAAGCCGCCCGTCACGATCACGCCCTTGCCGATGTTGGCCAGGTGGGCCGGGTCGGCGAGGTAGAGCGTGCCGCCGGTCGACAGCGTGAGACCCGAGCAGTTGTAGAGGCCCAGCACGAAGTTGATGCCGCCGGTGCTGGTGAAGTTGGACGAGGCGTCCACGGTCACGCGGGTGCTCGGCATGAAGGACTGGCTGCCGAGGCCGAGCGCGTTCGCGTTGGATAGCACGAGGCGCGACGCCGACGTGACGACAAAGTCGCCCGTGTGGATGCCGCCGCCGTCGATGGCCAGCACGGCGCCGTTGTCGACCGTCACGAGGCCGTGGTTGTCGAACTGGGTGGCGATGCTGGTGCCGCTGGGGCTGCTGGCCACGCGGAAGTTACCGTTGTTGGTGAACACCGGCAGCTTCATGCTCGTAGACGGGTTGCCGATGTTGCACGACGCGGCGCAGTTGACGACGAACGTGCAGTTGGCGCTGTTGACGAAATCGGCCCCGTTGGCGAACGAGATGGTGCCACCGAGCAGGCTCGTGCTCGTCTGACTCGCAATACGGCAGGTGTCGACCGTCTTGGTGCCGGTGCCGGACAAAACGATGTTGGCCGTCGGCGTGAAGGTGAGCAGGCCCGGCCCGGAGATGGTGCCGTTGGTGAACTGATACTGGCCGGCGACGGTAACGTTGCTCTGCAGGGAGAGCGTGCCGGTCGAGTGGGTGACGTTGGAGAGGGCGATCATCTGACCCTGCAGGTCGACAAGGCCGCCCGAGATGCTCAGCGGCGGGAGGTCGACGACGCTGGCGGGCAGGGCGGTCAGCACAAGACTGCCGCCGGAGACGGTGATCGGGTTGGCGCCGAGCAGGACTGACTGCGTGGTGGCGAAGGTGAGCGAGCCAGAGGCAATCTGGGTAGAGCACGACGAGCAGTTGTAGGCGCCCGACATGGTGACGCTGCCGCCCGACACAACGAGGCCGACGCCCTGCGCCAGGAGCGACGAGCCCGGGGCGAACGCGTGGGAGCCCGCCGAGAACAGCAGCTGGCCGGCCAGCGCGCTCACGGTCGAGTTGGTGTCGTAGAAGCTGTCGGAGCCGGCCAGCGCGAGCGCGCCGGAGCCTGACACGGTCAGGGAGCCCTTGTGGTCCCAGTCGCAAGAGATCGTCGAAGAGCCGGTGCCGCTCTTCACGATCGAGCCCAAGTTGGCGAAACGGCAGGCACCGGCGGCGCTGGCGGACATGTCCGCAGTCGTGGTCGCGGCGATGGTGAAGACGCCGGTGTTGCGGAGGAGAGCGCCCGACGAGGCGGCGATGGAGCCGCTCACCCACTGAACGCTGGCTGCTGTGTTGAGCGTGGCAGCCTGGAGGGTCTTGGTCGAGCCGCTGAGGGTCACCGGACCCTTGGCCTGCACGGTGATGCCCGACAGCGCGCCGCCGTTCCACACCATCGCGTTCTTGACGGTCACCGCCGAAGCTCCAGCGCCGGCGAGCGTGGCACCAGCGTCGACGGAGAGACTGGTCAGGGTCAGCGGCACCTTGACGTAGGCCAAGCCGCTTCCGGACACGGAGAGCGTCTGGTTGGAGTCGACGATGTTGGGCGAGGCGAGCGTGAGGTTGCCCCCGCTCACGCTGGCCGTCGACACTTGCCAGGCCGCCGAGCTCGTGGAGTTGACCAGCACGATGCCCGAGTTCACGTTGACCGTGCCGGCGGAGCGCATCGTGGCGCTGCCCATCACGGTGAGGACGGTGCCGCTGGCGCCGTTGAAGGACAGGGCGCCGCTCGAGTCCACGCTGACGTTGCCGCTGATCGCGCCACCACCGTTGAGAGCCAGCTGCGCGCCCGAGAGCACGCTCACCGAGTTGGCGGTGGTGACGGGCCAGCCGATGACCGCACTGCCGGAGGAGACCAGCGCGCTGAAGAGGTTGAGCTGCGGCTGAGTCGCCTGCGGGGACGAGGTCGAGAGGGTGGCCTGCTGCGCGGTGAAGTTGCCGTAGCTGTTCCACGTCGCGCGCAGAGAGCCCGTCATCGAGCCGCTGTTCCAGTTCACCGCCGACTGGGTGTTGAGGGTACGCGTGACCAGGGCCACGTTGCCGGTGACGACCAAGGTGCCGTTGACGTTGGTGACACCCACGTCCTCGTGACTACCGCCTGACCAAGAGAAACCGCCATTGACCTGAACCGTGCCGCTTCCCTTGACAGCGCTTCCCGTCTATCCAAAACAAAAATAAAATAAATCAATAACAAGAGCGCCAATAGAAACAACAACTGTGCAGGGCACCGCGTACCTGGGTGAGGGAGGCGGTGGTGAGGGTGATGCGACGGTAGGGCAGGAGAAGCGAGCCGGAGCCAGAGAGGGAGAGGGCGTTGACCGTGGCGGACGCGGACAGGGTTACAGTCCCCGTGGTGCTGACGATCGCCGTGTCCACGCTGCGCGGCACGAAGCCGGTGCTCCAGCAGGAGGCCGTGAACCAGTTGCCGCCGGAACCGCAGGTCCAGGTGGCGTTGGTCGCCGCAAGGGTCGAGGAGCAAGTCGGGCCAGAGTAGGTCGACGTGCAGACGCACGCGTTGTTGACGCAGGTGCCGCGGTTGTTGCACTTGGACGTGCACGAGTCGGCGCAGGCCGCGCCCATGGTGCTGCTGCTGCAGGTGCAGGTGGCCGTAGCGACGGTGCACGTTCCTGAACCGCTGCAGTTGTAGGGGCACACGTAGGCGGACATCGTGAACTGCGTGGCCTGGTAGATGGGCCACATCGTGAGGGAGGTGCCGGGCACCAGGCCGCTCGTGGTGCGGAACTGCTCGCCCGAGTACGAGGCGTAGCTGATGAGACCGAACGTCTGGCTAGGCTGCGGGCGGAAGTCGTTGGTGTACGTGATGCCGAGCGTGCCGTCAAAGTTGGCAGTGCCGTTCGACAGAATGCGCGGGAAGTTCGTGTCCGGCACGACACCGCCGACGTTCAAGATCAGCTGCGCCGTTGCGCCCAGACTGAAGTTGCCGTTGATGCTGGTGGTCTTGCTGACAGTCCACGAGGCGGTGGCCAAGTTGAGCGAGCCAGCGATGTAACCCGTGGCGGCGTTGCCTGAGGGTGGCCACACAGGGAATGTGGTGGGTGAGATCACCGATTGATTATTATACGCGTATACAAAGGGAGGCGACCACGTACCGGCATTGACGCCGTTTCCGTTGATGCTGAAAGAGCCGTCGAGGAGCGTGTGCGTCTTGGCCGAGTTGGCAAGGGTGAGGACACCGGCGTGCGCCTGAGTCACGCTGCCGCCGCGCATGGTGACGGCGCCCTGCAGCCACCAGTAGGCGCGGTGGGTGTCGAGGCTGCCGGCGTTGACGTCCACGTCCCAGTCGATGTAGACCGTGCGGTAGTTGCTGTACTTGCCCATCTTGCCCAGCACCACGATCTTGGGGCTGCCGCTGCCGACGTACATGCGGTAGTAGTCGAAGCAGTTGTGGCACAGGTTGTAGAAGCAGGCGCCACACGGGTAGGTGTAGCTGTTGTAGACGTCGAACGTGGCCGTCGAGCCGATGATGAACTGCGCGCCGGCGTAGCCGTACCAATCGCCGCGGTTCCAGCGGGCGTAGCCGTTGAGCTGCAGGACGCTCAAGAACAGGTGACGCGTCGACGCCGAGTCGAGCTGCAGCGAGTTGACGGTCCAGTTGCCCGTGCCCGTGACCGACGAGGCGACCCAGTTGGCGTTGGTGACGTAGAACTGGCCGTTGACCTCGAGCGTGCCGGAGCCAGAGATGGTGAAGCTCGTGGCCGAGGCGTCGTAGGTCGCGAAGCTCAGCCAGCCGGCGCTCAGGGACATCGTGGACACCCGCACGGAGGAGCCAATCTGGAAGTAGGCGTAGCCGCCGACAAAGCTCGAGGTCGCCACCGTGTAGCTGCCGTAGGCGTTCACCATGCCGCCGGTGCTGTAGACCACCGTGCCGCTGCCGCTCACCGAGGACGTGGCCGTCAGCGTGCTGTAGCCGCCGGCGAACTGGAGGGCCGCGCCGGCCGCCACCTGCACCACACCGCCGAGCGTGGCGTTGCTCGTCGAATTGAGCAGGCCGCTGCTGACCTGGAGCAGGTTCTTGTTGACCAGCGGCAAAGCCCAGACCGAGCTGCCCACGCTGTTGACCAGCGTGCCCTCGTTGATGAACGAGCTCTGCGCCGGGAGCGACGCACGGAAAACGGCCGTGGCCGAGGCGGTGAAGTTCTGGAAGTTGTAGAACGACTGGCCGCTGGACATGTAGATGTCGCCCGACGACCACACGACCGATCCGACGTTGACGGTCTTGCGGCCGAGGAGGGTCGCCGGCGAGCCCGTGACGAACGAGGCGTTGCCCGCGAGGATGATGGCTCCGCTGCCGGTGTGCGAGCCACCGCTCATGGTGAGCTGACTGATGGTGATGTTGTTGGTGCCAGTCAGGAAGCCGCCGCCCTGCGTGAGCTTGGACAGCGTGAACGTGTTGTTGAGGAAGTCCACCGTGCCGTCCGTGATGTTGAGCGACGGGAACGCCGCCGGC
Organism: Acanthamoeba sp. SK_2022b; assembly: GCA_027943245.1. Lineage (NCBI taxonomy): Eukaryota > Discosea > Longamoebia > Acanthamoebidae > Acanthamoeba > Acanthamoeba sp. SK_2022b. The sequence continues at coordinate 22,099 of JANDJZ010000317.1, forward strand.
ACGGTCTCGAAGTAGATGTAGCCTCCCGCAACGTTCAGGACCGAGCCCAGGCTCACCCAGTTGGTGCTGCGCTTGAAGGTCACCAGACCGCCGCTGACCGCGGTCGTGCCCGACACGGCGTACGTGCCGCGGAGCTCGACGGCGGGAGTTTTGGAGAAGGTGATGCTGCCAGCGCCCTGGATGGTGCCCGCAACGTCGAGCGTGTAGTAGCCTCCGACGAAGTCGATGGTGCCAGCCGTGCCCACGGTGAAGGTGCCAAAGTTGATGCCGCCGGACGCCGACGAGAAGCCCAGCACGCCGCCAGTACACGAGAGGGAGCCGTAGTTGTTGAGCGTGAGGGAGACGACGTTGGACTGCGAGGACTTCACGATGGTGCCGTTGTTCACCAGCGAGGGCTGCGCGGTCGAGGGGCTGGGGGCCCACACGGTGTTCTCCGAGCCGTACGGGTAGCTGGTGTAGACGTTTCGCGGCGAGTTCATGTACAGCGTGCCGTTGGGCCCGTTCTCGAAGACCGACGCGTCATGCTGGTAGAAGTGACCACCCTCCCACGACACCTGCGTCGTTCATAGATGTACGACATCGCGATGATAAATTAGGCGAGGCCTTGCCAATACGTGCAAAGCCAGGGAGGGAGGAGTGCGCGTACGTTGCCGTAGTTGCGGAGAAGGCGGGCGAGATGCTTCTCGCCGATGGTGGAGAGCGTGAGCGTGGTGTCGATTACGACGGTCTTGCCCGTGCCGGTCATGTAGCCCTGGCTCCAGGTGCTGGGCTCGACGATGGACAGGCTGCCGGTGCCGGTCAGCTCTCCGCCGTCGAGCACCAGCACGGGCAGGGTCATGTCCCACTGGGTCATGTCCACCGTGCCGCCGGAGACCTGCAGCTTGGAGCCCACGCTGTCGCCGTCAAAGATCGTGCCGGGCGTCATCACGTAGTGATCGCCGTCGATCTGCATGCCGGCCTTGGGGAACATCGTGTAGCCTCCGGTAATCCACAACCGACCGAGGTTGATGAACGAGCAGTAGACCTTGCTGACGCCGCTGGCAAACTCGATGGTAGACGCAGCGTCGCCGCGGATGGTGGCGTTGACGTCGACAACGGCGCCGCCGAACGCGATGATGCCGCCGGTGAGCGCCTGGTAGTCGCCCGCGGCGCTGTAGCTGCCGCCGGAGAGGAAAAGACGCCCGGCCGTGACCTCGGTGTGGTTGAAGTTCTCGAAGTAGAGGCCGATGTTGGCCGACACGGCCGCACCGCGGCTGCGCACAACACCGTAGTTGCTGAAGCGGGCCTGGAGAGAGCCGACGAGGCCGATGCTGTAGCCACTGCCTGACGGCTGCACGACCTCGAACAGGGCGTTGGGCGAGTTGACGAACACGCCCGCGTCGATGCCCGCGCCGCTGCCGCCGATCCACTGGGTCAGGTTGTTGTTGATCACCGGGCGGCTGAAGCCGAACGAGCTGCCGGCGAGGATCTGCAGGGTGCCGTCCAACACGGTGCTGCCCGAGCCGGTCATGTTGCCTCCGCTCCAGGCGTAGGTGCCGGGCACGGTGATCACGCCCGAACCATGGAGCACGCCGCCGGACTGGGCGCCCGACGGGATGGTCACGTTCCAGGCCTTGAGGTCGAGCGTGCCGCCCGAGAGCGCGAGCACGGGGAAGGGCGCGGGGAGCGCCTCGAAGTTGGCCACGCCGGCCGACACGCGCAGGGTGGGACCGAACGAGGTGAACGTGATTCCGCGGCGGAAGTTGGCCACGCCGCCGTCGACGATGGAGTCGTTGGTCGAACGCAGGTCGGCGAACACGTTGCTCACGCCGCCGGAGAACTTGAAGTTGCCGCTGCCGGTCAGCTGGCACGTGGTGGCGAGCGTGTGCTGGTCGGTGTTGTCCGACCCCGAGAAGGACACCTGAGCGCCCGCGCCGGCCTCGTAGCGCGAGTTGGCGCAGCTGCCGCCGCCCGCGAGCACGAGGTTGCCGGCCGTCGAGTTGACCAGCGCGTTGGCTCCGTCGTTGTTGAACACCATGGCGATGGAGGCGGAGTTGGTCCAGCTGGACTTGGCGACGAGACCGTAGTTGTCGAACACGCCGGGCGCGTTTCCCGAGGTGGTGCAGAAGCACTGGTTGGCCGTGCTGGGGTCGGCCCGGAAGGTGGCGTTGTTCCAGTTGACGAACCTGGCGCCGCTGCTGGCCGACGCGCTGCCGCTGGTCCACTGCGCGAGGTTGTAGTTGACGATGTCGCGCGCGAATTGGACGCTGCCGCCAGAGACCAACAGCTTGCCCTGCACGACGGTCCTGCCCACGCCGGCCATGGAGCCGCCGGTCCAGAGGTAGGTGCCGAAGATGGTGGCATTCCTGCTGCCGGTCAGCGTGCCCGCCGAGTGAGCCACGTCCTGGATGGCGTGCTCGGCGTCGCCCAGGTCCAGCGTGCCGCCAGAGACGGTGAGCGTGGGGTGGTCGAGGTTGATGCCGTAGTGGAAGACCATGGTGCCGCCATTCACCTGCAGCCCCTGCGCCGTGGTGTTGCTGAAGTTGACGCCCGGCAGGAGGTGTGCGACGCCGCTGCTGGACGCCTGCAGGAGCCCGGTGCCCTGGAAGCTGCTCCGCACGTTGACCACGCCGCCCGTCACGCGGACCGTACCGCTGGTGATGCGGGAGAGCGAGCTCAGAGTCGACGTGCCCGACTCGAAGATGATGGGCTGTGTGCTGCCGGGCTGGAACACGCCCGAGCTGTAGCCACCGTTCGAGATGTAGAGAATCTTGCCGCCGGTCGTCGCCGTGCCGTTGTTGTTGAACGGGATGCCGATGCGGCCCGCGTCGACGCTGGTGCCCGCGGTGGTGACCACACCGTAGTTGTTGAAGACGCCGGTGCCCAGCTGGTTGATCCGCCTGTCCGTGCCGGAGGTGATGTACGACTCACAGCAGGAGAGGCTGAGAGTGAACGTGCCCGACGGGTTGTTGGTGAATCCGCCGCTGTAGACGTTGATGTTGCCGCCAGACCAGGTGAGCTGCTGGTTGTTCACCACGTGGCAGCTCAGGGTCTGCAGGAAACAGAAACGAGAGAGAGAGAGAGAGAGAGAGAGTTGTTTGAGTTGGTTAGTTAGTTTGTTGTGTAAGTTGGGTGACTGTAGCGGAAGTGTACCTTATCGGACTGGCCGTAGTACCAATCGAAGAAGTTGCTGTAACCGGGCAAGAGCGAAGCCGTGCCGTTGTTGATGAGCTGTCCGTTTTCGGAAGGGCAAGCGACCGTGCCCCTGTTCCAGGTCAGGGTGTTCATGACCGTCACCGAGCCCTCGATGCTGACCGTCGCGGTCGAGGTCGCGGTCGACGAGTCGGTGGAACCGACGGTCAGGGCTCCCACAACGTGAGCATGCTGGCCAAAGTTGATCGTGCCATAGGTCACCACTGCGACACGACACAAGCGATCACAATAACACACACGTGTCAGTGTCTCTACGCGCAACGCCAAAAGGTTGGAGAAGCATGCGACGCACCGAGAGACGGCACGTTGTTGGTGGCCGCGTCGGCAAAGGTGAGGCTGCCCGCATTGACCACGATGCTGCCGCCCGAGACGAACTTGGCCGCAGACTGCACGGTAGTGACGCCCGTGACCGTGATGGAACCGGTGATGGCCACACGACCGGCCAGGCTGACCACGTTGGGGAAGGCGAAGGCGCCAGCACCGGAGATCGTGGTCGAGGGGGCAAAGTAGACCGACGTGCTGATCAGCTGGAGCGTGCCCGAGCCGGTGGCGCTGAAGGTGCCGTTGACCTGCGTGCCCGCGGCGTTGATCGAAAGCACCTGCGACGAGACCGAGACTGGAGGTGGAGTCGAGAGGTAAATGAAGTTGAGTGCGCACACATGAGCACAGCGAAGCAGAGTGGTGGAGGCATGCGTACTGGTGCCGTAGTTCACGACGAGGGGAGAGATCTGCACACCCAAGTCCACCGTCGAGTGCGAAATGGTGCCGTAGTTGACCACCTGGCCGCTGCTGGTCGAGCCGTCGATGTTGAAGCTGGCTGCCGAGATGGCCAGCGTGGAGGCGGCGTCGATGAGGAGGGTGGCGTCACCCGTAAGGCCGATTCCGCCGGCAGTCCACGTGGACGACGGGCCGCTGAGCTGCAGGGTGTGGGCGTTGATCGTCTTGTAGACGCCCAAGAACGTGGCGCTGCCGTGCACCTGGGTGCGTCCTCGCCCTGTTGGCCGCCCCGCCCTCACGCGTTAGCTTTCTCTTAAGAGAGTCGTGGTCCACGAATGCGAGATGCCAGGAGGCTTACCCTGAAGAGAGCCACCGTAGAAGGTGAAGCCCTGCAGAACGGTGATCAGACCATCGGCGATCACGTTGCCGCTGGATCCCGCTGAGCTGCCCAGCTGCATGGAGGACAGGGTCACCGCGCGGCAGTTGAAGTTGGCCGTGCCGCCCTGCGCCTGGAACGGCGCGCCAAGGTCGATCACGGTGGCCTCGGCTCTGCGGGGAAGCCGCGGTCAGCCATTGTGATAAGCTAGGCGCCGAGTAGTAGTAGGAGCAGGGGTTCTCGCAAGAGAGTCGTACCTCACGTCGAGCATGCCGGAAGTGATGGTGGTGCTGCCAGTGCCAGAGGCGTTGTAGGTGCTGGACACGATCAGGGAGCCGCCATTGACCAGCAGCTGTCCCGCCACGGTCACCGTCGACGAACGATCAAAGAAGTAGGAGGCCGTCACGTTGTTGCTGGGCGTATCGACGCGCAGGACCGCGCCGCTCAGCACGCTGATGGTGTTCCAGTTGGTGCCCGCAGCCACGGCCAGCGTGCCCTGCGTCACGACCACGCTTCCGTAGTTCTGGAAGTCGATCAGCACGCGGCTCACGGCCGACGCTCCCTGCCCGGTGATGGATCCCCTGTTGACCACCTGCCCGCCCAGCGGACCCGAGATGCTGCCCGTCGCCGAGAACACGAAGCTACCGCCGGCGACGTTGATGAACGAAGCCGAGTTCGTCAGGACGATGTTGCCGTCCGACCAGGTACCGTCGCGTTGCTGTGATCATACGCATGGTTAGGAGCTTGGCCCGCATCGCATGGGCAGCGGATAGGGAGGTACGTTGAAGAGGGTCGCCATGTTGAGGGTCTTGGTGTTGGCGCCGGAGATGGTGGTCGTGTTGAGGACAGTGACGGAACCCGAACCCTGAATCGATCCTCCGGTCTGGAGGCGTGTGTTTCACCACCAGTTAACACACGTCTTCAGACCGCGAGCGACAGACCTGTGGCCAGGAGAGAGAGAGAGAGAGAGTGGTCGAGACGCACCCAGCGGAAGAGGACCACGGGCATGTCCACGTTGGTGGAGAAGGCGCCGCCAGAGACCAGGAGCGAGGGGATGGTGAAGTTGAGACAGTGGATGCGCATGAGACCTCCGCTCACGATGAACTCCGAGGGCACGTTCTGCGGCTGCACGTAGAGATCAGCGATACCGCCGCTCACTGCGTGTGCGTGGCACGACGTCGAGAAGAAATGAGTGAGCACGTGATGAGAAGAATGCGTGCATCATTGCGGTGGGCCAGTACCGGTCAAAGGGTTGCCGAAGTTGGCCAGGGTGGCGTCGAGGTTGAAGTTGGTCTGACCATCGTTGACCTCGGTTGAGCCGGAGACATTGAAGAGCGAGTCGACGTTCACCGTGCCCGAGAGCACCGCCTTGCCCGATCCGACAAAGGTCGAGTTGGGGAGCAGCGAGAACACGCCACCGAGCTGCAGCGTGGCAGCCGGACCGAAGGTCGCCGTGCCGTTGTTGTAGCCGCCGCCGGAGAGGTAGAGCAAACCGGCACCCGTGGCCTGAAGCGTGGCGTTGGCGTTGTTGCGGAACTCAAACTGCAGGGTGGCCGCGCCGCTGCCGATCGACGAGAAGGTGGCATTGTTGACGAACACGCTGGCCTGACCGCCGCCATTGACGAAGCCGTAGGGGGAGGTGAAGTTGAGCGTGAAGGTGGCACTCGCGGGCGAGTTGATGATGGTGGCTCCGCTCGAGCCCGTGATGCTACCAGCAAGCCAGAGAGCGTCCTGGTGATGGAGGTGGTGGTCCAGATGATTGGCAAAGGGGCTGAGCGTTTGCACTAACAACCGGTGAAAGATGGGGAGAGATGCGTACGGCAAAGTTGTAGAGCGTGGTGAGAGTGATGAGCTTGCTGTTGGCCGATGCGATGGTGATGCCGTTGAGGCACTGCACGCCGGAGACCAGGTTGTAGAGATGACCGCCCAGCCAGTAGAAGCGCTTGTTGGTGATCAGTGGCGCCGTTCCGGTGAGCGTGCCATTCGACAGCGTGAAGTCTTCGTTGGCCAGCAGCTGGCCGCTGACCGAGTGGGTGCCGCCGAGCACGTAGCCGGGCGTGTTGACGCTGACGGTGCCGCCGATCTGCAGGCCAGTGTCGCGCAGGTAAAAGCCCGAGGAGACGGTCAGGTTCTGGCTCGTGCGCAGCGTGCCGGCGATGTCGAGGACGGTCGCATCGATGTTGGCATCGTGGAAGTCAGCCGTGCCGCCGGCGGTGATGTTGAAGTAGTGGCCGATGTTGGTCTGGACCGAGCCGGCCTGCAGGTCCAGCAAGCCGGTGTTGACCAGAGTCGTGCCAGAGACATCGAGCACAGCGTCGGCCTGCACGGCCACAGTGCCGTTGAGCACCTGCAGGGTGCCGGCCACCGTCATCACGCTCTTGGCCAGCAGGTTGTGCGCCACGGAGCCTGTGAACACGAGCTTCGCTCCGGCCGCCACGTCGAACCGACCGGCGTTCTTGGTGCCGTAACCAGAGATCTGCACCACGCCGGCGGTGATCGAGAAGTTGCCGGACTGATCAAACAGCGCATTGATCACATTGGTGTTGGTCCTGCAGATGACCATTAAAACAATGGCATTAAAAAAATGTAATCATATCGTAAACTCGGTGAGGGAGTCTTTGACGCACCCGTTCTTGTACATGCGACCGGAGTTGGCAAAGTACAGCGAGGTGCCGCCGATCCAGTTCAACGAGCCACCAGGCATGAAGTAGAACTGGCCCGAACTGACAATCGAACCTCCGCTCGTGCCCGCAATGTCGCCCTGAACCAGAAGCCCCCAATGAGAATGTGGGCAAAACTGCGAGAAGAGGAGGGGGAGACAAGGGGAGCTGCATACAGCGATCCAGGTATTGGTGCCGGCTACGTTGATGCGGCGCGAGTCGAGCGACTTGTCGGTCGTGGTATCGATGACCAGACCGCCCGAGCACTGCATGGTGCTGGGACCGCCGGCGATCTTGCCTCCCAGCCACCTCGTCTGCTTCGACACCACGATCTGACCGCTGCCATCCAGTCGGGCTTGGTCCTGCAGCGTCAGGGTGCCCTTAATGCTCGTGTAGGCGTTGAAGATCACTGATCCGGTGGCCGCGATATTGAGGTCGCTCGAGAAAACGAGGTTCTGGTACGAGGTGAGACTGCCGCCCGTGCAGGTCGTGTTCGGGAGGATGACGCCGAGGCTGCTGACGCTCAGCAGGCCAGAGGCGATCGTGACCGTGCTACCGAGGCTCTGGATGGACGAGAGCGAGCTGAGGTAGACCTGGCCACCGTCGACCTTGGTCGGACCGGCCACGTTGACCTGCGCCACGATCGTCGTGCTGCCGCCGGTGAAGGAGAGGGAGCCGTTGCCCTGAATGAAGCTACCCTGCTCCAAGCTGGTGGAGCCCGCCGTGAAGGCCAACGCCGAAAGCACGTTGAAGGTGCCCGACGTCGACGAGCCACCTCCGCTGAACGCCAAGGTACCAGAAAAGGCGTTGACCGTTCCCGTGTTGCTGCACAACAGTGATTACGGACGTGGCAGACATGATTTAGTGCTCACGCACGGTGAGGGAGTAGAGGAGGAGGAGGAGTTGGACCAACCTGAGGGAGGCCGCGATGACAGAGGTGTCGGTGCTGTTGACCTTGGTCAGGTTGCCCGTGTTGACGAGGGTCCAGCTCGAGCCCAGAAGGTTACCGCCAGCGATGAGGCTGATGGTGGCGTTGTTGGAGTTACGGATCTGAGCGCCGCCCGAGCCGGTCAGGTTGCCCGACACCGTGAAGTAGCCGTAGTTGTTGAACTGGTGGCCGTTGGAGATCATGCCGGTGGAACTCGAGACCAGCGTGTTGTAGGCGACGATGGTGCCACCGCCCAAGTTGCCGCCCTGCCACTGGAAGGTTCCGGTGACGGTAGTGAGACCCGATCCGGAGAGGACACCGCCCCAGGCCAGGGTGAAGCCGGCCTCGAGGTTGAGCCTGATGCCAGCCTTGACCGAGATGCCGGCCTGCATGAAGAGGTCGCCGGGAATCGTCACGTCGGCATTGAAGTAGTGCGTGCCGCCTGTGATGTTGAGCGCGCTCGGGAAGCGCATGGCCGTGTTGAGAACGAGGCTGCCGCCGAGGAGCGAGGTGTCGGGCAGCTGCACCGAGAGCGCGTTGACCGTGAGCGTGCCGGAGCCCTGCACGATGAGCTTCGAGCCGAGAGACGCGATGGAGGCCGACGCAGCGAGCGTGTGGCTGCCGCCCTGGACAGTGGTGACACCAAGCACGTTGTAGCTCGCGCTGATGGTCGAAGTGCCGCCGTTGAAGCTAACCGAACCCGCACCAGCGATCGACGAACCGGCGTTGAACTGAGCGGTGCCACCGGCGATCTGCAGTGCGGCAGGGCCAGCCACGTTGAGGGGGCCGCTGAAGACGCCGCCGCCCTGAAGCGACAGGACACCGTTGGTGACGTTGATGGTGCCCGTGCTTGCGAAGGCCGGCAACAGCGCCACCGTGATGGCGTCGGGAAGGACCAGGGTGCCCACGTTGTTCACCGTCCAGCTGTTACCCGAGAGCTGGGCGCCCGTCTGCAGGGTCATGGTGCCGGAGTTCTTGAAGGTCGCCGAACCGCTGCCGGCTAGGACGCCCGAAACGAAGCAGTTACCGTTCGAGTTCAGGTTGCCGCCCGTGATCGTTGAGGAGCGCACGATCGTGAGCGACTGCTGCGCGTCGATCCTGGCCACGGAGATGGTGCCTCCGCCGAGAGTGAGGTCGTTGACGAACGTGGCAAGGCCGCTTCCGGAGAAGGTGCCGCCATTCAGGCTGTTGTTGAAGCCCGTGGCCTGGAAGACGTTCCCGACCACGACCGTGCCGCTGGTCTGGGTGAAGGACTCAGTGACCTGAACGGTGCCCGTGAGCGTGAGCGTGCCGCCGGCAACAGTGAGCTTGCCCACGTTCAACGAATCGGCCGAGCCGAACAGGTTGATCTGGGCCGCAGCGCCCGATACGAGGACCTGAGCTCCGAGTTGGGTGATCGACGTGCCAATGCCGATGTTGAGCGGTGCGGACACCACCGCGGTACCAGCGTTGTCCAGCTGGGAGTATCTGTACAGAGTGACGCGGAGAATAGCTCTCCGTATTAGCGAACGCGCTTGCCTTCAACGCAGGTGAGAGCGGAGGCGCAACGTACTGGTAGTATACATTGCCTCCGGTGTAGTACATCGTTCCGTTGCTCACCACGGTGGCACCCACGTTCAAGCTGGACGTGGCGCCGGCAAAATTGATTGCTCCTGAAGCGGCGATGGTGATGGGTGCCCACGAGTCGCTGCCGCCAGCGATGGTGAGGTTGCCCTGGACGATGTTGAGCTTGCCCCGATGGCTCATGTAGGCCGATAGGCGCGCCACACTGGCCGCGCTCGAGAGCGAAATGCTGAGCGTGCCGTTGTTGGCGAAGAGGGCAGTCGTGGTCGATGCGCTGAGCTCGACCGCGTTGGCAATCACGAACTCGCTCTAAACGTCCATAACCCAACAAAGTTTAACGATGAGATATGGCCTCATACATACGCAATACACAAAGAGAGAGAGAGAGAGAGATAGCATACCGCCGGAGAGTTAATGAAGGTCGAGGAGGCGCCAAGGACCAGGGTGCCGCTCTTCCAGAGAGCACCGTTGTTGACGCTGAGGGTGCTCCCGGCGCCGAGAGTGCGAGTGGGACAGGTAGTGCACTCGAGCGTGAGAAGGCCGTTGATGTTGGTCGTGGTGCTCATGCTCAGCGCACCGCCGTTCCACAAGAAAGGGCCGTTGACCTTTCGAGCAGGCCCAAAGAGGGGAAGGGTAAGCAGACAATACCCCATAAACCTGAAGGAGGGGGGGGAGAGACATACAAAAAGTTGACCTGTGCCGTAAATGTTCGATGAGGCGGTGCCATTGTAGACCAGCGATGACACCTCCAACGAGGCAGGTCTGTAAGACAGAGCGCACGTGAGGGAGAGTCAGCAAAATATGTCACAAAACAAAGGTAAAAGAGCTCAAAAAAGAAGTCCGGAGGTCTGGAAGGCAGCGGTGACGCACGAGGTGATACGAATGCTGCCGGCAAGAAGCGTGACCGAGTTGACGACCACGTTGGTGTTGACGTCCACGGCGGTGGTAGTGCTTGGAAATACAACATCGTCGTCGGCAGTGGGTGCGAGGCCGGTGTCCCAATAGGTGTTCTCGGTCCATACGCCCAGATTGGGACCCTTCCACGTCACCGTGGCGCCCGCTGAAGGCCGGGCAAGTTGAGTGACGATAAGCAGGTAGATCAAGACATGGCACAGCTGCCGGAGGTGATGCTGCTGCTGCCACAGGGATCGGCCTGGTCATGTACAAAAACAGAGACTCCACCGGTGAGCCAACACACCACTGCCTTGTGACCGCATATTCCGATCGCATGTAACATGTGCATATAGTAGGTCGACGTTAAAAAATATATATCCGCGCATATGAATTTCGGTTAAAGCACGCCCAGAGAGCGCCGTGGAAATAAGAAACAACTCGGAAGAAAGGATCACCCCAGAAGGGCAAGAATTCTTATTGGCGCTACTGCCCCCAACTAAAATGAAAAGTAAAGGGGCATCTCCTGGGCTGCGGTTGGAGGGCCAACCGGAGGGGGAGGGGGTGGATGCATCCATGGCGGGACACGCCCACGGAAACGAACATCAAGAAGAAGAGGCCAAAAGGAGAGAGAGAGAGAGATAGAGAGAAACCGCTCCTTACGGATATACAAAGACGGCTTATAATAGAAGGAGGAGAAGGCCGGATTATAGCGTACCCATTCTTCTTGATGTGTTCCCGCTCAACGCAAAATACACTGGAAGCTCGTTCGCGCGCAAAAGCTATGCTCCAGGGACTCTAAGGTAGGCAAACGGAGAGCACCCGACCGGCGGTCGTTGGTCGTAGGCGCTTGACGGCGGGAGGTGTGAGCCTTGGCCGAGAAGTTTTGAACAATGGCCCGTAGTACGAATGTTGCCAGCTACTACTATCGCCTCAGTTCGCCCGCGGCTTCTACGGCAACGTTCTCCCGGCCGATCTTAACTCCCATTGGTCATATCTCTTGCCATATTCCCGGGCTGACCAACCGCTTACGCTTTCATTTGCGGCTAGCCAATGGTTGTTCTTTAATTATGAATAAGCGCCACAACCGTGGCGGAGAAGCACAACGCATTTTTTCCCTCCCGGCTGACGGTGATTGCTCTCTTGCCTCGAGGCCCCAAACCCCCTTGGTCGGTCTGCCATCACGGTGCGCCAGTTCGCAAGCACTTTTAGGTTTTGTTGTAAAAACGAAGAAGATGGAGGGACTGCGCATACATGTTACGACCACTGGGGCCATAGTAGTAGCGTTCTTCGTCGTGCTGGCCCTGTGCTCGGTGGGTGTTGGAGCGGACACGGAGCCAAAAGCCTACTTCTCGGCCTCGCTGACCATTTCTACGACCGCGGATAACATCGCGGGCCAAGCAGGTACTACGTCCTCCGGAAGACTCTACTACGACTCGACCTACGGAGGCATACGCTACGAAGCGCACACCACCCCTGACCGCGCTGGCGATGGTATGGTACCCTGCACTGTGATCCTTTCGCAAGCACCGGCGGTGGGCCTTTTTCGGGTCGGGTCGGACACTCCAACGGCAAAGTTGCCGCTGGCCCATTTCGTCCTGGTGTTGCGACTGATCGCTGTTGTGAATTATCGTTCTCTTGTGTGTGTGTGCACATGATTGGGTGCGGTGGTGGGTTTAAATAGACCCCGATTGGGTCCATATCTGGAACTACCAAGCCGTACACCTCCCCTCTGCTTGCGTGAAACCTACCTTTGTGTTGGCCAAAAACGCTTATTGAACGGCTGTCTGTGTGCGGCCGCACAGGGCACCAAGTACACCTTGCTGAAGGAACGAGGTGGAGTTGAATGCATCAATCAGACGGGCTCGGCGATCACGCTGCAAAAGATCGTGTGCCCGAGCTACGCTAGCTGCGGCACCAACTGTGTAACAGACTGCGAGAACTACTATTACTGCGACACCGTTGGCTACAACAGACGAACCACCCGTCGCAGGTGCATTTGGCTTCTCTCTTGCTCGCATGCATTTGGTGTCTCTTCTACAATGCTGCGGTCCTTCTCCCTCTGCAAGTAACCCACCACCAACTACTCCTCCGTATAGGTGTTACTTCAACGGCGACCAGACTGTGGCGAGGATGGAATTCGACGAGGGTACCATACACCAAGCCACTCCTCTCGGCTGACGCCCCCTGTTCACTGAGGCGGCTCTTGCGCGAGCACTCTCACTCACGCGCGGTATGCGGCGGCGGTTGTTGTGGTGGGACCCGACACACACAGGGCACTATGAGTACTACGCCTCCTGGGTGTCAGAAAGACGTACTACGTGGACCTTCTCCAGCTACGACCTCAGCCAGCCATCATCCTCCAAGTTCAGCCCTGGCATCGCCTGCAGTCCTGGAGGCATCTCTGATTCCCTTTAATCAACTCAATTTCTTGCCGTCAGAGACATTACGCGCTCTTCCTCCTCTTTTTGAAGACTGAGCTTGTGTACGATTCATCCTCATCAATCAATGTACCGAGGTTACCTCCACGGCGGCTTCCCCCTTTCTTTTCTTTTCACTCGTTTATTTTTTTATTTCTTTTTTGCAACGCCCTCTTCGTCGTTGTTGCTCATTGCGGGCTTCCCGGTGCCGTTTGCTTGAAGCGCGGCGACAAAAGACGAGCGCACCACCATCTATGGACGCAGCAACAATAACTACAGCAACACCGGCAGCCAGCAACGCCCGAATGCTCCCCACAGACGGCACTACCGACGTGTGTGGCTTCACGCCCTACTCGGTCGGGCTCATGCTCGCCAGCGCACTGCTATTCACCGTCGTCTACAACGCGAGCTCGTTCGTTTTCACCCGACTTAGTTCCACCTACCGCCAGCTTCCGCCCAAGCTCCAACTGCGGTGGGACAACCGCGTCGCATCTACTCTCCACGCGCTCATCATCGTGCCTGGCTGCCTGCATGCCTTTTTATTCGCCTTCGACATGCAAAAGCTCACTCCTCACTCGGCCGTCCTCGGCTGCAACTCTGGTTCGTCTTACCTTCTCTTCTCTGTCAATTTTTGCCGCAGATGTAGATGCTGATTGGAAACGCGCTACATTTCTTTCCGTTTCGTTTGGGGCAACTCTAGAGGCAATGGTGTGGGCATGCGTAAGCGCGGGCTACTTCACGTGGGACTCGCTGACGTACTTGCTCTACGTGGTGGCCCGTCGGACGGACGACGTCGAAGTGGGCGAGTTTGTCCACGCCTTCGTACTCCCTCTTCCTTCCGCTTTAACCCTTCTTAATCTTCTTTCGTGTTGCCTACTGACCCCTCTGGCGCGATCATGGCAGGTCTGCTGGCTCGCGTACCTCCTCACTATGGTAAGAAAGACCCCATTCGTCTCGCTTCAAGCGTTGTGTGTTATTTCAAACGAAACCAAACGTAACCCTCCTCCCTATCTTTGATGTCGTTCTATTTGCACAGAGTCCATTCGTCCAGTACTACGGCATGTTCTTCCTCGCCTACGAACTGTCCACCCCCTTCGTCAACTTCCACTGTGCGTCCCCCCCCCTCTTCACTCGCGGCTAATCGGCCTGGGCAGGGCCTCTGCTCTGCTCGCTTTTCCTCTGACATGTCTTGTTCTGTGTGTGCTCGCCGGTCCCGTCACGTTGCGCGCACGTGTGTAGGGTTCATGGATAAGTGCATGGTGCCCAACAGCAACCCGATCAAGCTGCTCAACGGCATTCTGCTGGTGGTCTGCTTCTTCTTGGCGCGCATCGCCTTCGGCTTCTACTACTCCTATGCGATCGTGCGCGACCTCTACATTGTCTCGATGGACAACATTCAAGCCAACGGACCGATGTCCATCAACGTGAGCGCCGCCGCCATCGCGCTCATAATCCTCACCATGTGCGTCCTCAACAGCCACTGGTTCTTCCTCATCATCAGCTTTGTACAGAAGAAGCCGAGAGCGGCGAAGAAGGTCGCCACCGAATGAAGACCTCCACGCTCTCGGTGAGAGCTCTCCCTCACCTCCCTTGCTTCCCACCCCGACGGGGCTCGCCCTATGTTGCTGGTCTTGGACGAGTGAAGATCATGCAGTTGGTGTGCACGCCAAGGTCCACCGTACGGTGCAAAGTGAGGTCGGGCGAATGCGGAGTGACGGCGAAGATGGTATTCGAATCCAAACTTTACTCTCTTCTATGTTACGTGAGATGGCGGAGCTGCCGGCGAACAACGGTTGTCCACGTCAAGCGAGTAGTGCAGGTCTACCTTTGCCGGCCTACGCCCCGCTGTTCGTGTTCACAGAAATAGCCGAAGCGCGCTTCGGTCTCCGCCTGGGCACAGGTGAGCCTACAGCCGCAGCTTATCACCTCCGACCTCTCTGTGCTGTACATGTACAAACTGTTGAACGCACACGCCACGGCGGTAGTTAGCGGTGTTGTTTTAGTGCGCTGTCGCTGTTTGTCAACCGTTGAGCTGGTGAGCGGGGGGGGGTCTTACCGGTTCAAGGCATGAGTGCCTTCTACACCACGGGTGCTGCTGCGCTCACGGAGTTCTCGTTGGTCGGGACGTCTTCTTGCGTGGGTGCATCAGGAGCAGAAGGCGCCGAGGTGGTGGGTGAGGGTTCGGCGGGTGCGTCGTTGTAAGGGGCGGAGGTTGGGAGCACAACCCACTCGTCGGCTTGTCGGTCGTCGTGGTTGCTGCCGAGGTCGGCCGTGGCCGTCAAGTCGCGCATCTCACCGGTGAGTGCGAAGGCAGCGCTGAAGGCCTCCCGCGACTTGCCGCGCACGGTGGGCACATAAGCGAGAGCGAGAAGGGTTGCCGCCACGACCACCACGCCAAGGAGCAAGGCCCATGTGCGGTTGGAAAATAGCAGCATTTGGTTGTGTGGAGTTCGGCAAACGGGAACGGGAGTGAGTGGGGCTAGCGATGTGGTACGGCTTGGGGAGGCCTGTGCGTTGCTTGTCGTGCGTTTAGTTCCCTGAGAAGACTGGCTTTTGTGCGACGGCCAGTAAATCCGTAAAAATAAAACTACAGTTACAAAATGCCCATTGGTGGGCTTAAAGCAGATATTTCAGATCGCCGGCTCAATTAAGTCCGACATCCCGATTGGCGATATGTCCCGCTAAGAAATAACCCGTTCGCTTCTTTTCTGTGCGCCGACAAGCTCGCCGGAGTGTTCTTGGCCTTCTTGTCTGCCTTCAGCCTTCAGGCCAACCCAAGGAATGCTGAAGAAATATCTGAAATTTGAGCATAACGATGAAAAAGAGGGAAATGAGCCCAGGATTTTAAGTGGTTTGTGTACACAAAACACCACAAATCATACAGTATGGGGTGAGTTAGTCACATCTCCAAAGAAAAGCACAAAATGGCTTCCAGTTGGTTGAATGGCATAACACAAATTATGATGCAGCCAAACTGAAGGAAGTGAAGTGTGTATTGAAGGCTGAAGTGGATTTACCAGGAAGGGGAGAAGGGATGATGGGCTTTTGAGGAGTGCCCCTGGAAGAGGGAGTGGTGGGTGGTGGGGAGTATGCAGTCATTATGGATGGGTCAAGCTCATCATACAAGGATGAGGCTACCAAGGCCAGTGTCATCCACACTGTGGGTGAGGAAGTGCATGGCCCAGGTAAGACTTGCCAGTGGGTGAAGGGCAGAAGGTAGTTGGTGAGGGTGAGAGGGAGCATGCTGTAGGTCAGGTTGGCATTGGTGTGCATGTAGGAGGAGGTAGAGGTAGAAGGAGGGATGGAGGAGAATTTTGTTGTTGGAGATATTGGAGAACCAACAATATCAACATTGAATAACTGACAACAGTCATTCACTTGCTCGATCTGGTGGGTAAAAACAATTATCAGTATATGGTAGGTGTTTTGGATAAGGGAAGATGACCTTTTATATCCACTGGTCCTTATGGAAATCATATGGGGATGGCGTGGAAGTTATATGAAATTCCACAAGGGTAAACAAAACCAAGATTTGTACTCAAATCTTATTTCTTATTTCTCTACATACAATAAACTACTTACTCAACGGTCTTCTACTCTTTACAACTGGTTTGTGGACTTGAGTTACTGTTACAACTGCGTAGCTACTCCAATAGGATAGTGCTAAGGGCAGGGATGTGGTGATTGTCCTCCTGCCTGACTGGAGGGATGGTGATGTGGCTGTGGTAGCATGCAGGTGCTGGGAAGGGTGAAGAAGAAGCAGGACCAGAGGGACAGGGTTTCCAGCTGGTCTTGATGGGGCTGCTGGAGTGGCTGAACAGATGAACAAAGAAGCCACTGATGTGAGCAGGAGCAGGACAAGCATCAGAGTAGTGTACTGTTGAGTGGTGGAAGGTGAGGGTGCGCAGATGGCAAAGAGTGAGGGAGGATGAGAGTGCAAAGATGGATGAAGCAAGGTTGACCACAGAAGGGTGATGTATTGGAAAGGCACTGGGCAGCATCCACAGTGTTGAGGAATGCCCATGTTGTGAAGGGTGGTAGAGTGCATGTAGATAAGCTGGACAGGAAGATATAGGTTTCTTTAAATCTTCAAATCAACCTTCATCATAAATTGCTAAACAGAATCCACACAGATGGAGAGTCAGCTGACATGCACATCACTTAGACTACCAGATAGCTTTCACGTGTACTTATTGGTTACCTCACTGCCTCTTTTTCATGCACACCATTTTGCTGAAAAATTATTGGAAATGGTTTAGGTTAAGCATTCCAGATTTTAGAATCCCATATGGCGTGCCCAACTTCACTGTCCATTTATCAGCACAAATCCACCATGCAGATCCTGCTTCACCAGGGTACAACAGACTGGCTGGCAGGTGTAAACAACACCATTACCTTGGTCTCCACCAAGAAGTAAAAAGTGGTGTAAAACAATAAACAGAGTGTTCAGAAAAAAGTAACAATGTCACTTTTTAACAAACCCAAAAATGCCTCTACATGACCCAAGGTGAACCCATGCATATTCTGAACATCCACAAATGTGACTTTTTCACAATCTACCTTTTTCACCAAAAAACAACAAGAAGGTGAGTGTTGACCTGATGCACATTGGTTTGCCCACCATAGCCCAAAGATGTACTTCAAAGTGCAGCCATTTTATACCAAGTTTGAGCTAATTGCCTGTAACATGTACAAAACAGGCATGTTGACAAACCACTGACCTGATGTGCATCAGTACCAACCCAAAAAGATGTTTGTTGTTGAAAAAACAGTTCTTCTTGTTATGTGTTTTTTTTTACACAACACCAAGACATCTTTGGCACTGCAACTTGCACCATGGTAAATGAAAATTTTGAATGTTTCAACAATTTACACAAATCATATCTACTAGTACAAAACACCAAATTTTTCCCACTATGGGCCTCAGAGCTTTTTGTATAAAAAGTGAACATTGCCAAAAGAACTTTGCTCAGCCCTCAATGTTGGTTTTGCAGTAGTGGACTTTTAATTTCTCATTTTGGTGATGGCTCTTTGTGCATGTTCCGGGAGTGCTTGAGGTTGCTCAAGTGGTTTATATCAAGTATTTGATGTTGCCAATAACAGCAAATTGTATGTTTGTTGCAAGGCTGTGATTGGTATCATGTTGGCCGCTCTCCCCAAGTTGTGGGTAGTTATTTTGGCCTTGGGGCACCATGAGTGAAAAAGCTCGGTGAAATTACATTATCGTAACCTCCACGCTACAAGACCCAAGCCAAAAAGGCGCCCCGTAGCCCTGGGCCCGAGTGCAGCAAGCACACCGCTTGGAGATGAGTGGGTGGGCTATTTGTGGCCATGCACTGCAGTCCTGCTGCGGGTGCTAAGGCACGGCAGCCTGGATAGCACCAATCACGTTGAAGCTCAGAGCCCTGTGTACGCTGGCGCACCGCCGTTACGTTCTATTCACACTAACACCACACGTCGCGCTATTACTCACCCTCACATCCCAACTCTTCACCATCGTCATGCTACTTGCTGTGCTTGTGGCGGGCGTTGCCTGCCTCCTCGTCCTACTGCTTATCAACCGCATCCAGGTGGGCATCATGCCTGTTAACTATTTCACTGTTTCGGCCTACAAGGGCGCCCTCAGCGCGGTAACTAACGTGACGTGCTGGTGTTAAAAGAAAAAGAACGGGCAAGAGCCGCCCAAGGCCTGTGCGGGACTTCCTCTCGTTGGCCCCCTGCTTCAATTCTCCAGCACCCCCCGGCAGTTCCTTAGCCGTGCCTACCAGGAAGTACGTGCAGCCTCCAGCCGTTCTTGGCACAACGCTAACGGTGTGTGTTCTAAAAGTTGGGGCAAGCCTTCACGCTAGACTTACTGGTGTCGAAGATAACTGTCATCATGGGTCGTGAGGGAAGCAAGCAGTTCTTCGACGTCCCCGACCAGGTCCTCGACTTCAATCGGTGCCCTTACCCTTCGCGCATCTGTTCTGTTGACCAATTCTTGGGTCTCACTGTCTCCAATGCGTCTCGTCGTTACGAGATAGGGCCATTGCGGTGGTTGCGCAGAACGTGCTAGGAACGAAAGGCTTCAGCGACACCGAGTGGCTGGCAAAGTCGACCGGCTATGTCGCCCAGGTGGACTCCCCCCCCTCGCTATGTCGCATTGCGTAATCTGACTGTCGTGGTGGTGAAGGGCTTTATGCGACACGACAAGCTCAACAACTACAGCCTGGTTGTACGCGAAGAAGCCGCTAAGCACATGCAACAGTGGTATTCCATGGTTTGTGCACGTGTTGTATGCGCACCCGGGCGCAATGGTGGTGCGTTTTTCTTGCGTATCATGAAGGTGACGGCCCGTCTTGTCCAGGGTCAAGGAAGAGAAGGTGGACATCTTCGAGGCCATGTCGCACTTGGTCACGTGTATCAACATCCGTTGCATTCTGGGCGAGAAGGCCTACAGGGACCACGCCGACGAGATCTCCCAGATTTATTTCCAGTTGGAGAACAACGGTGTCACCCTCTCCCCAACACTTCCCCTCACTTCCGTGATGTTTATCATTCTTATTCTTATTCTTATCATTCTTGTACAAAATACGTGTGTCTCATCATGGGTGCTTTCGAAATGCAATTGGCAGCGGTGAACACTTTTTCGATGATGTTCCCCAACCTGCCGAGCCCCACCAAGATCAAGAACGAGAAGGCCAGAGAAAGGCTGGTGGAGATCATCACCAACCTTCTCACATCGAAAGAACGCGAGGTACGTCTTGGCCTCTGCTTCCGTGCCATGAC
>JANDJZ010000318.1:0-10084 GCA_027943245.1 Acanthamoeba sp. SK_2022b
GCGCCGTCTCCAGCGGCCTGTTGTCGCCCTCCGATGCCTTCTTGAGCTTGGCGAACACCTCTGCCGGCACAGGAGTAGGCGACAGCCTGTATAAACGAACGACACGACAGTTAGGCGTGTGGGCGCGTGAGCAGGCTTGTCGAAGGGCGCCGGCGGCGTACTGGTCTGGCGTGAAGAGCTCCAGCAGGCGCTTGATCTGTTTGGCGGTGAGGAGCGGACAGATCTGCTTCAGCATGTCGCCCTCGAGGATCACGTTCTGGTGTAATGTGCGTGGTTAGCATGGTTCGGCAATCCTACGGTAGTGAAGGAATACTCTTGGCTCGTGTCGTTGAGACGTATATACTTTGTCCATCACCAATACGTTGGCCGCCTGCGCCATGATGTCCAACTGGCTCCTGTTCACACACATCACCGCTCAACATCCACATCATAGCAGCAGCGCACACGCACACAAGCACACAAGCCCGCTCGTTGCTCATGGTATGCTAGGGGGGGCGTACTTGATTTCGGGAATCTGGAGCGTCTTGCTGATCCACTGCTCAAGCTGCGATAGCTCGAGCTTGATCTGGAAGCCGTTGGAGCACGTACACATGCGCTTTGTGTTCAGCCTGCACGTCCGGGGGGGGGGGAGAGAGAGGAAAGGCGAGAACACGGTTGAGAACATGAAGACAAGAGCGGGCATTGCTGTTGCCGTTGCGCGTTTCGTACAGTGTGTTGAAGAGCGTGAAGTTGATGAAGTAGAAGGCCTGGGAGAAGAATTGCTTCATGAGCTGGGCTGGAATGTTGTTCTCGGTGAAGACCGTGAGGTAGCTGTCGAGGATGGGCAGCAGAGTCTCCTGGGTTGAATGGAGCGTGCATTTCCTGTTCGCCACACCCAGTACAATTTATTAATTATTTATAAAATAAATTATTTACGTAATGATGACATTCACTGATAGTAATCATTATTTCTATAAATATTAGAACGATGAAGGTGCTTGCGTACGTGGCACTGCTCAGGGCCGAGGGCTGCTCCAAGACGGCGATGCTCAAGACGGTCGCCAATTCCTATTTGATCCACCACACAGAGACGGGCGAGGTCAGCACTCTCCAAAGGGCTGGCTTGTGCGGGAGGGCGCAGGCGCACAGTGTAGAGGCTGGTCAGGAGCCGCTCGAATATGGCGGCGATGGCGATCTGAAGGCGCGCGGCAAA
Organism: Acanthamoeba sp. SK_2022b; assembly: GCA_027943245.1. Lineage (NCBI taxonomy): Eukaryota > Discosea > Longamoebia > Acanthamoebidae > Acanthamoeba > Acanthamoeba sp. SK_2022b. The sequence continues at coordinate 1,193 of JANDJZ010000318.1, forward strand.
GTCGCCGATGACATTGGCCTTGCCGGCCTTGGACGCCACCGCGTGGTTGTATCCGAACTCGGCACGCAGGGCGCGGTAGATGTAGGTCGCGATCGCGAGCCAGTAGCCGGTCATCATCTTGTCCGTTCGCTTCGAGCCGGCGTCGATCGCGTCGACCAGATAGTTAAGGAAGTCGGCGCGCTCGGCCCCCTTCTCGAACACCTTCCACTTGGTAAACACCCGCAGCGCCCGGTCGGCTGGCACGGGGGCCTTGTCGTCGGTGAAGTTGAGCTGGTTCTCGTGGTAGAAGCCCGTGATCAGGAAGTTGAGCTCGTCCCGCTGCTGCTTGAACGTCTCGATCTCGTTCTTGAGCGCTGCCAGCTTGTCCTTGCCCGCGCCCTCGGCCGACTTTGACCGCTTCATCGCGACTTCGTCGTCGTCATCGTCGGAGCTGTCGTCGCCGCCGCCGCGCCGGCGCCTCTGTACGGAGAGGCTCCAGTCCTTCTCCTCGAGCTCGTGCTTGAGCTTGGTGACTTCGAGCCGCAGGGCGTCGAGCTCCCTCTCGCGGGCCTTGGCGTCCTCCCCCGCCGCAGCGGCCTGCTCGCCGCGCTGTCGGGCTTCGATGAGCTCCTGCCGCAGCTTGCGCAGCTCGTCCTCCTGCTGCTGGATGACGTCTGACTCGGCCTTGCCCTCGCGGAAGGCCGCCAGCTGGCCGGTGACGGTCTGCAGGTGGGCCTCGGCCTCGGCCCGCGCGCGCTCGGCGTCGCTCCTCTCCTGACGCAGTCGCTCGACCTCCTTATGGAGGTCGTTCGTCTGCGCGCGCTCCTGCTTGAGCTTGGCCACCTTGGTCTTAAGCTTGTCGAGGGCCTCCTCGCGCTGTCGTATCATCTTGCCCCGCTCGTAGACCTCCTGCTCGAGCCGAGCCAGCTTCTTCTTGGCCCCATCGCCTCCGCCTCCGCCGCCTCCGCCAAAATCGCCGTCCTCGTCATCGTCGTCCTCGGCCTCAGAGAACGCCTCACCCTCGCCCTCCTGTGTGTCGTGTCGTGGTGAGCAAAGGTTGGCGGCAGATTGAGGGAGAGGGCGGAGGGCGCCTACGCTGTCGGAGTTTTCCGTTTCGGACATGTTGGGGTCAGTTTCGGCTTCAAACGAACCGCTCTCCAGTTCCAGAACCTTGCCCGAGCTGTCCTTGTCCACCCTGATTGTGTGTTGTTGTGTTGTGTTGTGTTGTTGTGTGTTGCGTTGTGTGAATACATGGCCAGGAGGGGGAACAGCTTGCGAGCTTCCGTACTGCTTCTTGAGGATCTTGTCGTTGAATTTGAGCCACTCCGTCTTGATGGTCAACTGTAAGGATGAACGAGAAGCGTAAGCGTGTGAGACGTCGCGTTTCGCACGCGCAGCACAAAATGGCGTTGCTGCTGTGATTTACGTACGACGAGAGTGGACGTGTCCTTGGACTTCTTGAACTTGAGCGGCAAGGTGATCTGATCGGTCCCGTCTTCGTTGGTGTACTCGGCGAGGTTGAGCTTGGTGCTCGAGTGGGTCTTGTCCTGCTTGCGCTTGCCAATGACGTCCTGGAAATGGCCAGATTACGGATTGTATATTTTGTTGTGGTGAGGATGGTCATGGGGAAGCCGATGATGGTGGGGATGATGCAAGGTGCTCACCTCTTTCAAGCTGAAGGAGATACCGCGGGCGTCAAAGTCTTCGCCCTCAGACTCGCGCGTGAGGGAGCACGTGAACACGATCTTCTCTTCCCACGTTGCCAAGCAGTCTCGCGCCTGATGAACATAGGCGCTCCTGATCAGTCTTCAGCAGAAACGAACTAAATAAATCTTAAATAAAACTATATGAAATAAATCAAGTTACAGCCAGGCCCAAGAACCAAGGACTGACCAATTATTTTTCTGAAAAATAAGAAATAAATATTACAGATTTCAAGTGAAAGTGCAAACAACATTGATCTCTTGATTCAGTGGCGCAATGGAAAATGACGCAAGGGGCGTACAAGTGCTCGTTTGGTAAGTCCTTGGTTCTTGCGCGAGCCGCGCCTCCACAGGATGAAGATGGTGCTTCCATTGAGCTTTTCGGGAAGTTTAGTGATTTTCTTCACCGTAATCTCGTACTTTATCTTCACCTTGTCCTTGGGCATTTTGGTTCGCCGCTGTGCGTTGTGTTCAGGATAAAATCGAACGGATCCAACAATGCAGAACCACGCGACGTTGTGATCTTGGGGCAACCAAAATAAACAAATAAAATAAAATAAAATTAAAGGAGAAAAATGGGTAACGATATCTATTCGTGTGGAGCTTTACTTGCGGCCGCTCTTCTTGAGGCCCCACTTGATCGTCTGCTCTTCGACCTTGGCCTTGAGCGCGGGATCAAGGTCGGCCCACGCCTCGGTGGCCTTGACCTGCGCGAGGAACTGTGCCATGAAGTACTCGCAGGCTCGCTCGAGCACCTGGGCTTCATAGAGGACCGCCACCGGGTAGAGGCAGGCCACGTTGTCCACGTCCAGCGAGTAACCCAGCAGCGACTCCACAATCATCTTGAGTCGCGGCAAGGTGTAGGCGCACGCGGCCCCAAGCAGGTCGACGGCCGTGTCGCCCGTGATCTCCTCCACATCACCCGTGTAGCAATATTCCCGAATGGCCCTACACCATTCATTACGCATCACAATGAGTGTTGTGTGTGTGTGTGTGTGTGTGTGTGTGTGTGTGTGTGTGTGTGTGTGTGTGTGTGTGTGTGTGTGTGTGTTAAAATGAAGTGTAGCTACCTGAAGATGGGTTCGCGGACGTGGGGCAGCTCGATCTCCTCCTGCTGGGCCTCCTTGAGGCCCGACGTGAACATGCCCTTGAAGTACTCCGAGCTGGCCGCCAGGAACACCTTGTGCGCCTTGATCGGGACGCCCTCCACTATGAACGAGACGTCCGAGTAGCGCATGGGCTCCTCCATCAGCACTCCAAAGTCCTGTTGAGGAGACCCCATGTGAGCAGTCAGCCCCAAGAAAGTTGGGCGGACACACTCTCTCTCTCTCTCTCTCTCTCTCATCGAGTAGCCTTAGCCTTACCGTGGCGAACGACGACTCCCGCACGACGATGTAACCAAACTTGAGTCGCTTGCACATCTCCTCCAGCCGCTCCACGCCGTAGTAGTTGGCCACCAGGCCCAAGTGCTCCCCCATTTCCTGGATACGCGCAAGTGGCGTCAGGCGTGGGCGCCGCCGGGGTAGGCGCGTGGGGGGGGGGGCGCACCTTAAGCTTGTCCTTGTCGACGGTGTCGCGGTAGAGGTAGCTGATGAACTCCCGGAACACGTCGACAGAGATGTGGCTCAGCTCGTTGGGCGGTCGCAGCTCGGCCACCTCGCCCGCCTCGAACGGCGAGTCCGACATCGAGTGCAGCAGCGTGCGTAGGACGGGCGATCGCGCGCACAGGACCACCTATCGACGTTGGGAGTTCATGGGAGGAGGGGGAGGTAGGGATGTCAGCCGAGACGAACACTTCCCAGTGAGCGAGCTTGGGGAGGCGTAGGCGAACCTTGTGGGCGGGGAAGACCACCGACCCGACGACAAACTCCACATCGCTGAACTCCTTGACAAAGGCAAAGTTCTTCAGCTGCCTGCCGGTCTCCACCGACGGACCAGCAACGCGCAGGAATTCGAGCGTCTTGGCCGTGCCCTGCAAGTACTCGTCCGCTGGCACGTTCTTGATGGGGTTGTGATTCTGTTGTGCGTAGGAGAGGCCGGCGAGGTGGCGGTGAGTGATTGATGATCACGACAAGTAAAGGTAAAAAAGGGGAGGAGCGGTTGGTAAATGTACCAAGCGCAGGAGGGTGAGCTTGGGCAAATAGCCCAGTTCGTTGGGCACGAACATGATCTTGTTGTTGTTTAGGTACAGCTTGCGCAGGCTCGCCATATCGCCCATCTAGCAACGGTACAGTTAGAATGGACCCCACCGAAGCCACACACATGCGCTTAAGTACCTGCGGTGGAAGGCCGCGGATCTGATTGTGGTTGAGTTCGAGAATCTGGAGGGAAGAGAGCTGGTCCACCTGCGGCGGCATCGTGATCAACCTGCAGCAACAGCAACAGCAGAGGCCATGCGTCAGGGCACCGAAAGCCAAGGCCCGCGGAGGGACGGGAGTGTACTTGTTGTGGGACAGGTCCAGGTTGAGCAGCTGCGAGAGCGCGGTCAGCTCGGCAGGGAATTCGGTGAGCTGGTTAAACGACACATAAAGCTGCAGACGAAAAACGAGGAGGTCGCGTCAGCACAAACTGGCAGGCGCCAAACGGAGTCAGAGAAGTGGGCGATTGTGGGGCCAGCAACCTTGGTGAGGCTGGACAGCTGCGAGATGGTCACCGGAAGAGACGACAGCTTGTTGTTGTGCAGGTTGAGCTCGGTGAGTGTCGTCAGCCTGCCCATGAGCGCCACGGGGAGCGCCGAGATGCCCCGGTGCGTGATGCTCAGTATGCGGTTCTCGTTGACGTAGGCCTCCTCCAGCTTGACCAACACCTCCTCGTCGCACTCGGTCTCTGGTCGCTCGATGGTCGTTGTGGCCTGATCCGGGAGCGGACTGATCCGCGTGCCCTTGGGGTAAGCGGGCAGGTCCCACGTGTCGATGAAGTCGTCCGACAGCGGACGCCCGTAGAGCTGCTCGAACCGCGACTTGGCCGCCAGCCTTCGTAGACACACAAATAAACGTTAGAAAACCCAAGCGACGCAGTGCGACCATCAACTCGAGGGGTTGGTTGCAAATTCGTACTTATCGGCGGTAGGGTTTTGCTGTGCTGGAGCAGCCCACGGCCGGGGCGGAGCGTACGTGACGGGCGGGAAGTAGGCTGGTTGAGGCCTGGATGGCAGGCATGATGACAGGCGTGAGCGCCCACAAGGCCCAGTCGACAACAAAAACATACACGAGGGAAGCAGCGTGTACCGAAGGACGGGCGCCGGCCGGGGGGCGGGTTTGGGCGCGGGCGCGGGCGCGGGCTTGGCCTTGCGCTCAGCGGCCTTCTTCTTTTCCTCCTCCGCTTTGGCCTTCTTCTCCTTGTGTTCGCTGAATCCTCCCATCGAGGCCTTGGCCTTGGCCTTGGTCTATGCTCACCCATCGTGACAGTCAGTGCCAGCCGATTTTATATTATTTATCTTCACATAAAAAATATAAACTAAAAAGAGGTCTGTACCGGCGACTTAGCACGTGGGGGAGCGGGCGCGGGGGCAAACTCGGCGTCTTCGGTCTTCCAGAACAGCCTGTTGTTTGGGATCGCACCACAGAGATCGCTCAGATTGGTCTGGACGAGTGTTTATGTGTCCCACACGAAACTCACCAGTCGCGAACCGCATCCATGAGCCGATCTAGAATGGGCATCTCCTCTACCATCCAATCTTCGGCCTAGTTATGCAGCAGAAGCAGACGCAGCAACACGGTAGCAACGCACAGTGATATGTCAGCTCCCTGGGGCACTGCCAGGAAAGTTCATGTGAAGATCTGGTCCACGCACGTATTCCTCCAGAAGCGACCTCAGCTCCCGGCAATCGGCGCTCCCCACGTTATTATCATGGCTATACACCTGCGCTCGTGACACACGAACATGTCGGAGGTCGCGGTCTGTTGTGAGCAACAGCGCAGCGGGAGAGTAGTGGCACAGGGCGTAGACCCACCTTGAACAAGGGTGGCTCCTCGTCGAGGTACATCATGCTGTCCAGCTCTACTTCCACTACCAAGTTGACTGCAACAAGACAAGTTTGTTAGCTTGTCGTGATCGCGTGCACCGTGTTGAAGGAGCGGCACCATTCGCGCTCACGAAGCCAAGCTTGAACCCGTGAAGGGTTTCGGTGAAGCGGGCTGGGCCGTACTTGGCGGCCAGGCGCTTGATCTCTTGTGCCAGAGTTACTGTGCTCTCGTCCTGCACCTGGCATTTCAGGACGGAACAATATCGTAACCCATTCTCACAGTGAGAATAAAATAATATATTTTATATTACTCGTTTTATGGATATTTACTAATATATAGAAATATCTTTAAGGAGTAGGGCGTAGAAAGGAAAAATAAAAGTTTGCAAGAATTAAAAAGATAATACGCCCAATGCGCTAGCCGTATTGTTCAATTATTGTAGAAGAATGAATAAGAACAAAGAAAATACCTCCTCTTGTGTCACACGGCCGTTGCCGAGGTTTTGCATGGACAGCGCAAAGGCAAGGTCGTCGCTCTCCATGTTATGTGTGGGTGGTGCGTCGTTGTGGCGTTTGTGCCTTTAAATTCGTGCTACCCGGTCACTCTGTTCCCTTAAAAAGGCCAACACAACCGAGAAAATTTTACGAGTTGAGAGAATCGGCAACGAGCTGCTGACGTCACACGCAAACGGTAATTGGCCACGATAATCAAAGATAAAAAACAAAACAAAACAAAACAAAAAAAAAAAAAAAAACGAACCACGACGCAAAAGAAAGACGAGTACGGGAGGAGCTGATGGGGTTCAGCGAAGACGAGACGTTCATCCTCATGGTGGGCACGGGGGTGTGCGGCGGCCTTTCCATCTTGGGTTCGCTGTTCATCATCTCCTCGGCCCTCCTCTTTCGCAAGCTGGACCTGCAGTATTGGCGTTTCGTGGTCGGCCTGACCCTCGTCGACCTCCTCCTCGGCATATGCATGGTTCGTGGACCACGATGGCCATTTCACTTTTTTATATTTATTTTTTATTTATATTTATTTTACCCACATCAACCGCGCAATGGCTTATTAAAAATTGTCACTTCCCTTTTCCCACGATCGTGGCGCAGGCGAGCGGGGCGTTGGCGTGGCTGGCCGGCTGGACGTTCACGGGCGCCCTGTGCTACATGCAAGGTTCGTTGCACGCCCCACCTCTGGGCTGTGGTGCTGCTACTCTTCAGAACAGCCCTTCACCGTGAAGCTTGCCCGTGAACTTGAATTCGGCAGGTTGGACGATCACGTTCGGAGGGCAGTCGTCCAACATGTACATTCTCATCATCTCCATCCTCATCTACTCGGCCACCGTCCGAGGACAGGAAATGAGCGTCCCCGTCGAAATCGCTCTCCACGTAGGAACCCTGCATGCAGCTGCCTCTCCTCTGCACCTGTTTCCGTCGCGTGTGCTCGAAGCCTCCTCCCTCTCACCCTCCTCCCTCTCCTCCCTACTCTTAGATCACGGCGTGGGTCTGGGGCGCGATGTTCGCCGTCTTTCCCTTCGTCGGTCTGGACGACTTCAGATACGTGCCCGCCGGTGCGTCCTTCCTCGCCCGCTGGTCGTCGCTTATTCTCTCCCTCTTTCCTTTTCTTTTCATTCAACGCGCTTCGGTGGTCGTTCTGTTGGTTGCTCCTCTCTCTCCTGTCAACCCGGCTCGTTTGTAACGAAGTCCATCTATTCCTGAACTCAGGCGGTTGGTGTTGGCTGGCGGACGAGCCAAAGTACGCCCGGTTCGTGTTGCTCTACATTGGGTGCGTTCCTTTCCCCGACCACATCTGTTCTAGGGCTCTTCGCTCAACCTCACGCTCGGATGCTCGAATGTTGTTGCGCAGATCGTGGGTGATCATCGGCATCATCATCTTGATCTACCTCCGAGTGTGGATCTTCATCCGAAAACAGGACGCCCACATCACCAAAAAGAAGGGGCTGTTGCACTCCACGGGTATTTCGTCTGCAGCGCATGCGTGGCGCTGTCCAAATGTAGCTGGCGCCAATTATTACTTCTTTTTTCCCCTTTTTTCTTCTTGTGAAAATGAAATTTAACATCCAATTAATTAAACAGTGACGGGCACTGAATCGGCCGAGGAGATACAAAGGAAGAAGACCACCCGAGCCCTCTTCATCTATCCCATCGCGTCGATCGTCTTGTGGATTCTTCCCTCGATCAGCCGAGTCTACGAGATTTGGCTGCCGCCCATCTTCGTCCTCGTCGCCTGTCGCGTACGCCCCTCGCTTTCCGCAGGCCCCACCGAGCCGCAGCGGCGAGCTGACCCCGTCCTCCCTCCACGCACTCCCGTAGTCGTGGTCGTATCCGCTGCAGGGAGCGATCGACGCGTTCGTCTACGGCCTGACCTCTGGCGTGACCAAGGTTCATTGTGTTATTCGTAATGGGGCAGAGACCTGCCGCGAAGGCAGCCCACTGCTGACACCTTACAAACAACATGGCACAGGACATTCAAATGTGGTGGCGAGGGGAGCGGCCGTATCGACTGGTCAACGCCGACGACGGCAGCTCCTCAATCAACGGCCCCTCTCTGAACGTGCCACAGCGATCCTTCCACGAGACCTGAAGCACACCAACAACGGATGGCTGGATCACAATTTTGAAAGCGAGTGAGTGATCGCAGAGTGAGGGTGAGAGCGTCTTGATCACAAACAAACATGAACACTATTTAATGCTCTGTCTTTCATCAGGTCTCACAATGCGAACAACTGTTGACCTCCCCCTTCCAAAGGGGGCGCATTGGCTGTTTGAGTGGTTGGTGCTTTCTACAGGTATCAATGGGTGGTGTGCGCCATCCTCACTTGCCCTTGCCCTCGAGGAAAGCGGCAGGCAGCTTGAGCGAGTGGAACTGATGCGCAAAGTGGTGCAGGCACGAGAAAAACTGCTGCGGCGGGGCCTTGTCGGCGTCCTGTGTGCCCAAAGGCGAGAGAGGAGAGGTAAGTCGTAGGCAACGGACAGTTGACTGCGCCACGCGGCCAAGCGAAGGTGTACCTCGCCATAGAAGCGGGCCAGTTCGTTCCACTTGGTCAGTACAGAGTCGACCTGAGACGCCAGACGCTCAAACTGCAGCTTGGCATCCTCGAAGAAGGCCTGCGCGATTTGTACTTGGTCAGCTGACAGCGACGCTTGAAGCCAAACCACCAAAACCAGGGCGCAACGTTACCCCCATGAGCTCGCAGTAGTGGTCCTCCTGGGCCGGTGGCTGCTGGC
>JANDJZ010000319.1:0-57031 GCA_027943245.1 Acanthamoeba sp. SK_2022b
GGGGCGGCTGCGGGTGCAGCACGTGCTGGGGCGGGAGCAGGAGCGGAGGCTGGACAAATTCAAGGTTGCGCACGGGAGGGCGTGCAGGGTCAGTCGGGTGAGCCCAACACACACGTGAGAGGCACGCACGACCTACCTTGAGAGAATTGGTTCTTTGCCGCAGAGACAGGGGTCACGTTGACCTGCTGCGAGGTGCTTCCCACTACCACGGGCGGCTGCGACTGGGGCTGCTGCTGCCAGGATCGGGCGGGAGCGGGCTGGCTGAGGTTGCCCCCCACGTGGGCCGTGCTCTTCTGCACTTCGACCTGCTTGGGCACGCCGAACTTCTTTGCGTTCTCCTCTTCGAGCTGCTCCCTCAGACGCTGCACGCCCACGACGAGTTCTCGTTACGCGCTCGCAAAGACAATAGCGAGAGAAGAATGAAAGAGGAGAGAAGGAAGCGAAAAAGAATCCAAACGACCCGTACCCGTTGGGCCTCGGCAGCACTGACGATGCTCGTGTCCTTGGCTCCCGCCTTGATCGTTGTAGTGTTCTAGCGTTTTTGATTCGAGGGGGGCGTTTAAACGAGCAATTAAATCAGAAAAGTAGTTTAATCATAACACAACAGCTGCCACGAAGTACCTCGAAATCAGGATCGGTGTCCCACTCATCATCGTCATCCTGGGAAATAAAAAAAAAAGTGCATCAACAGCGAGTAAACATTTTGTGCAAAGGTGATTGCTTACCGCCTTGTTGGCCCAAGGATCATCAGCAGGAGCGGAAAACATGGTGGATTGTAGGTGCTGCTGGGTTTGCGTTGGTTTTGTGAATGGAGGCGCCTGCCACGGCAGCCTGCGCTTCCTCAAATGAAAATGTGTCGACGAGGAGTGCTGTCCTCAAGACGAACTGGGTTCTTCTTTATTGGGCTCACGCGGTTTGGTGGCCGTGAAGAGGACGCAGTTGTAAACGGAATGGAGCATGGACCTGGCATCGTCGTCATAGGTGCACTGTCTTCGCTCCTCCTTCTGCAAGTGAGCGAACGCAATAGGTGAGCAGTGATGTCCAGTTGGCTTAGGATAATTGGCACGAGTGTTAGCGCATCTTTACCTCGATCACGAAACCAAAGGACAGGATGACTTGCCTGAGCTCTTCCCAGGACAACTCGATCGAGAGCTCTCCCGGCATCTCCGACCAGTGATACAGCAGCGGACCTGATCGCAACGAGGCCGGTATAAGGGAACTGCTCATCAAACAACACATATCCACGCGTACCGATGTTAACCCACACGCCGCCGGGCCTGAGCAGCCTATGGATGGTCTCCACATAGTCGACCACATTTTTGGCAGTGTCCATGAAGAAACACGTCGCCACACAGTCGTACGCTGTGACACGTGGTATCAGCCAAGCATGGAGGAGATCAGGGAGAGAAGTATGGCGATCTCCATACCATCATCGTCGTCGTAGAAGGACTCTAGAAAGTCGCCGGCCGCCATAGAAAAGTCGACGCCCTCCGGAATGTCGGTGGGGGACACATCGGGCACGTTGATCAGCCGGAATGGATCGTCGCTCTTTAACACGTTCGCTGACTGGAGCACAAACGGGAAGATGGGATACTGTTGGTTGCCGGTCCTACAATTTGAACGAATGGGTGGTCCGTGAGGAGCAGTGAGCTTTGAACGGACAAGGAAGGGGACAGGTAAAACGCCGCCAGCAATGGGCAAGAGTGCCTACCTGTTGAGAATGAAGCTGGAGGAGAGGAGCATGAAGAACGAGAACTCGTTGCCCTGGCACGCATAGCCTGCAACATCAGCGCGAGCATACAGGTATTTAGCCTCCACAATGCAATCGGCCATGTTGTGCTCGATTTCGTTACCTCGTTTGGCCAGCTCCCAGGGCAAGCGTCCGAGGCCGCTGCCGGGCACCAGAACACGCACAGAGTTGCTGAAGAGAGTGCGTCGTAACGAAAGGGCCCAAAGAACAAAGCCACCACACCACCATAAGCAAACACGGCAGTGCATGGAGACTAATGACAGCATTGACGGCACAGAAGAGAGAGACGCACAGCTCGGGACCTGGGAACCGGGCCTCGATCTCGTCGATGAGGGGTTGGAAGCATGCATCTCGCTCCGCTTTGCCTTCTTCGCTCCACTCGCGAACGAACTGCTTGAGAGTGCTGCGCACCTTGTCCAGGTCGGCTTGCTTGGGCACCACTGCCTCGGCGAAGTCGTCTCCCGTTGCCTACAATCGTGTGGTAGGTATTTAAATATAAAAAAAATAACAAAAAATACAAGACGACGCGGGCGTACGCGTTGGTTCTCAAAGAGCTGGTTGACGGTCAGGATCTGCTCTATAAAGCAAACATTAAAATCGATGCAGGTCTTCATCTTCATCCACTTCTGTTGTGGCTTTACAAGCTCCTGCAGGAGCTGCTTGTGGCGCTCTTCCAAGCGCAAGAAATCCCGTTCCGCTTTCCTAACGAATGACATCGCCCAGTCTCGGTACTCTTTAAATGCATTGATGATTCGCTGCAGCGCTTTCTCCTCCTCCACTTCCATCTCTTCTGGGGATGGGACTTGGTCGTGTGCGTGATTGTGGCCTCCACAGCTGTGCCCATGCTCGTGTGCATGCGCGTGCTCCATTATTTTGTACGAATATTTAACAAACAATAAATAAATAAAAATATGGCAATGCGCTCTCTCGCATTGATTGAATGGATTTTCAACTAAGCGGTTTTTAAATAGGACTGTATTACTCTCTTCGTGTGGCGGGTCTGTGCAGGGAAAAGATTCATCTTTGGAAGTTTAGTCAACAGTGGACATGGTGTTGCCGCTGGACACGTCAGCCTCAGTGAACTTCTCGCCCTTGGCCTCAGCAACGCGGGCAGCTCCCTTGCGGGCAAGGATAGCCTTGCGGTCCTTGTCGAGCTTGAGCTTCTTGATCACGACCTTGGAGGGGTGGACGCCAATCTTGACAGTTTGACCTGCAAGACCAGGTCAGAGAAGAAATGCAAAAGCGCCAATGCAGTACCAAGAAAGCTTTAAGAGCAAAGATAAGGAGGATGGACGCACCGTTGGCCTTCTCCCTGGTGATCTTCTCGACGTGGATGATGTACTTCCTCCTGTAGACGTCAGTGATCTTGCCCTCACGACCCTTGAACGAGCCCCTGACAATCTCAATCTCGTCATCCTTCCTCACGGGGATGGAGCGGACCTGCAGGTGCAAAAATCGATAAATCTACTTGCACAAATCAAGAATTCGGCAGTCGATCAAGATCATCAGGGTACGTACGTGGTACTTCTCGCGCAGCTCCTTGGAGAGGGGAGCGCTCATGATGATCCTCCTCTGGGAAGAGGGGGCCTGGAAGTGGGCCTTCCTGGCCTTCCTTCTGGACGAGGAAACGTTCTTGTTGTACTTCATCTTTTACGGGGGAGACGACGAAGGACCGCCACAAAGAAGAGGCAGAAGTCGGGGAGGAGAAGAAGAAAAAGAAGAAGGATAGAGAAGCGCAAGCAGGAGAGAAAAGCCATTTCGATTTGGTGTCGACTATTCTGTTGGCGCCATAAATCCGGACACCGGGGCTAACAAAACGCGCAGGTAAAAATAAAAAATACCAAAACCCAGCCACATGGCGATGGGCGATTGCTGGGGAAATCTGTGGGCGGAGTCGCTTATTGGGGGTTTGAGAGCTGAGGTCACAGTGGTGTATGGGGCTGTTTGTTCTCTTGAAATAAAAAATCATAGCAGGGTCAGCAATTCGTAGCTGTTTCTTCTTGTTGGTTGAAAGGCTCACTTGGCTCATCTCCCACGGAGGATGTAGCCGACCTTTCATCTATTCACATTCAGAAACATTTCAGGACCAAGTAAGCCTTCCAGAAAGGAAGACAGTGTGCACTTACCTCCGGAGCCTTCAACGAAGGAAGAGTTGTCTTCGTCAAGCGGAAGAACGTTGTCGTTGAGCCTGAACGTGGGCACCGCCGCAATCCTGCGTGCGGCAAGTCCGATCTGAGGCGGACCCTCGTCGCCGGCGATCGTGAGTCGTCGTGCCGCTGGCGATCGCGGGGTATCCTCAGCATCGCCACCTCGTCGGGGCACTCCCTCCGGCGCGTCCGCAAGGCCACCGATCGAGCTACGTCGCATGCGTGGTGCCTCGGCCTGAAGGTGCAGCGGTCGCGCCAGGCCGGGCCTGCGCGGCGAATCTATGGGCGTCGGGGAGTGGTCCGGCAGGGCGTTGGCACTGACCGACCTCTTTCTCTTCTCGGCCACCATCAGTCGGCCCAGCTGGCCCCTGGGCCTCTCAAAGCCTTCCGCACCAGTCTCGTTGTCCTTGGGCGGGAGGGACGATGTCCGCTTGCGCTTGTCCATCTCCTCCAGCATAGTGAGCCGGCGAGGGGTCGCGTAGGCCGGCAAGTCGCCCTCAGTGTCCGAATCGGTCAGGTCGGGACGTACGATTCGGTTCAACGAGCTTCCCTTCGCGCCGGGCTTGGGTGCCGGGCTTGGGGGCGCGTCGAGAGTGGTGAACAGGTCGGTGATGTTGGGCGCCTTCTTCACCAGCCTCACTGTAGGCAAGGAATGAATGAGTGATGCGATGGTACCGGCGCAGCCCGTGTTAGGATACAAGAACGGGCGCTTCGACGTACTGGCCACAGTTTGAGAGCCGTCGACAAGATCGACAAGTTTGCGAATCTCCCGTTCGGGGCGGAGCGTGCCCTTGGCCTTGTTCAAGACTTCCTTTACCTTGTCCGGCAGATCGTCTAGAAAAGAGAAGGTCCATGAGCTAACGGTCATCGCTGGATGTGGCTGTTAGTCGGTTTTTTGAGCCAGTACCTTCTCCATCGCAAATGTTGAGGAGTGCAGAGCCAGCGGCCATCTGCATCTTGAAATCGACTTTTTTCGCTTGGAGGATGTTCAAAAGCATGGGCAACACGCCCAACATCTTCACCTTGGCCTTGTTCGAGTCTGGAGGATAATAATTATAACAACAGAAAAGGAATATGAATGTAAAGTAAGCGCTTGAGAGAGAGAGAGAGAGAGGGAGAGAGAGAGAGAGCGTGCGTGGTATGTCGTACTATTCCCAAGGCAAACGTTGGCAATGGCGAATGCAGCATTTCTGACGACCGACGGGTCCTTGGAATCGCGCAGCAACACCACGAGCGGCTCTATTACGCCCTCCTTTCCCGCCTCCACTCGCGCCAGGGCTGCGTGATTGCAGCAATGGTCAGCACTGCCCCCCCCCCACAACGCAGGATGAGCAGAAGGCGTACGATCTTTCATGCAGAGGAGACCGATAACATTGGCCACCCAACGTTTGGCTTCGTTGTCCTTCTTGGGCGAGTCGAGTATCCGCACGAGCGGGTCCAGGCCGCCCTTCTTCACCACAAGGTGTCTGTTTTCCTCTGTTTTTACGTGTTGAAATGGCACACGATCACACCACAGCAATGTGTCGGGATAAGCATGCGGCCAAGAACGGAAGCGAATTCATGGAAGAAGGGCGTGCCTGGTCCCATGAGATTGCCGAGGGCGAACGCCGCCCATCTGTTCACCCGGAAGTTGGACGAGTGCAGGCAGTTGACCAACAGGCCGACACCTCCGCCCTTGCTCACCAATCGCACCGCTTCCTCTGCATCACAAAAGAAACTCCACTGAAGTCAGCAGTTTGCAAGGCCCGGGAGGTGGTCGAGCGGAACTCGACCGGAGGCGCATGGCTCGATGTACCGTTTTCCATGCACAAGATGCCTACAGCATTGCACGCCCACCTATTCACGGTTTCATCGCTGGACTTGAGCAACCGCAAGATGTAGTCTACGCCCTTGAGGTCCATCACCTCCTTTTTGTTGTCATCTTTCGAAAGCACAACGTGTGGGCGGCGTGGGTGTGAGGCGAGCTCACGGCTGCCAAAGACCACGCGGAAGTAGGCCTTACCATTGTCGATGCACAAGTTGCCAATTGCGCACACGCTCCAGCACTGGACCTTGATGTCCCGCGATTTGAGGCGCAAGACCAAGGGCTTGAGGCACCCGTGCATTGCCATAGACTTTCGATTGTCGGCTGCGGCGGGCCACGGTGCACACGGTGGATGACGATAAGTCTAAGTAAGTTTCGAATTGTACACGTACATCCGGCAAACGCCGCCATGTGCAGTACATAGAAGGGGAGGCACCGTTGTCTTTGGTGAGCCATGATATGGTGTTTGCGGCCCATTCTTGCACGCGGGCACGAGAAGAGAGCAGACCCTCCACGAGGCCCTTCACCTCCTCTTCCGGAAGCGTAAGGTTGGCTGGCGCGACAAAATGAGCACCAGTAACAAATGTCAGGCGGTTGCACGTAGGATGCCCACGTTCTGGCGCCTCGCACCAGCAGTCGGAGCCACGAAGGCAAAAATAAAAATCAATATTAAAAATAAAAACACATCAAAAAAAAATACGCGAAAAAAAAAGAGCGAAGACGAAATGGAGGGGGGCAAGTACAGTTCTGTGCTTTCTCGGAGAGGGCTTTGAGATGCTCAACCTCTGCGGATAGGGGTATCTTTAGCCGGCTTGCACCAACCTTATTATGCGGAACCTGACCGGGCGATGAGAGTGGTACCCTTTTTGGTGGCCTGACTGTTGCCCATGTTGTGCCAAGAGCTCGCTGTGGTAGGGGTCGTACGTCGGTCGGGTGTGGGTATCAAGAGAAGTGGCGGGCTTTGACAGGTTTTTTGCCCCGGTTGGCCGAAACGACGGAAAAATCCTGCCGCGGCCAGAACGACCACTCCAACAACACCCCGAACTGGGCACCAAGCTATTTCGGGAGTACACCAAGCCAGCAAACGCTCTCGGCTTGCAACAACGCCCCAACGCGCGGGACGGCAGATCAAAAGGGAAAAGTCGATTTTCTTTGTGCGACAAGGAAAGGGTGTATTTTCTTGGCTCGAGCAAATAATTCCGCCAACAAAGAAAAGGTGAGCGAGAAACCATCATGCTGAAGATGGCCAGTAAGTACCACACACGGGAGGAGGCACAGGAAAAGGCGGACTTCTTGCTGGGGTCCGCTCGACACCCAGACTACTATCATCGTAACCCAATCGAAAGGGTGCGGGACTGGTGGACCGCCAACCCCATCAAACGCAAAGTGTACCCCTCTCGACATCGTCTTCTTATAGGAATGACCCTTTTTATTTTTTTTATACGTCATTTGGATTATTTTCTTGTTTTTTTTAAGCGTTTTTTAAAAAATATTCCTTTAGGTACCTGAGCGTGGGGGTGGTGTCGCTGGTGTTGGTGCTCGTGTTGGTGCTGGTCATCTTCTTCCTCTCTCCGCGTGACCCTGAGCTCCTTTTCAACTCGGCCAGTGGCGTGAGCCTCACCTTTGCTCCCTTCAAGCTCTCCCTGCAAGTGCGTGGCCATCTCCGACCCCTTACTCGCACAGGCACACTCACCATCAGGCCACTCTGCTTCTTTGTTAAGGAAAACTTCTTGCTGGACAACCCCAACTACGTGGATCTGAACGTGAAGCTCTTCACCGGTGCGGTGTACTACAACGACACGACTTTGGGTGAGTGGGACTTCAAGCCAAGCACCGTCGGCATGCGTGACGACAAGGTCTCACCCGTGCACGCATGCACGCACGCATACGCACTGACATTGATCGTGTTCGTGATGAGCAGAAGTTTGAAATCCCTGTGTCTGTCACGGGACCACAAGAAGTCGCCGACGCCATCCAGAAGCAGTGCGCCACGGCCGCCTCGTTCACCTTGCGCGTCGACGGCTTTGTGGGTACGTTGCATGGTTTGTGTCGTATACGGGAAGAGTCTCCTCTGAGCATGGCTGACGCGTTGTGGCCACTGCGTTTGGTATGTGCATCTCGCGTCTAGGTGTGAACTTTATGTTCTATGACGACTTCTGGAGAACGTCCTACCTTCGCGAGGTATCCTGCCCCAAGGCGTGAGGACTACCTGTGGCACAGCTGTTACACACTCGCTTTTGGGCGTGTTCTTGGCTCGGCGTTGTATCTGCCATGGCACGTAGTGCACTAGGCGAGGTTATTTCAAAAGACGTAACGCACCCGAGTCCTTGAAGGTCCCAGGTGCGGCCTCAAACATCATCTGGTCTTTTTGTACAAAGGCAGCTCAGTCGTCTTGCTCGGCTTCTTCCTCATCACCGTCATCTGAGGCGCTGTCCTTGCGGCCGTCTTTGCCGTCCTCCTCTCGTCGCTTGGCTTCGAGGTGGGCGAAAAAGGCCTGAAGCGAGCTTAAGAGCGGCTGCATGAAGTCACACTCCACATTGTTGTGTCCCGCACCCTCCAGGCTGATCAACTGGTTCCACGAAGAGCGAGTGAGCGGGAGATCGGTGCATTGGACTCACACGCATGCAGTACCTTGTAGGGATTGCCCGCCTTCGCGTACAGCTCAGTGCCATGCCAGTAGGGAACCACTTCGTCATCGGTTCCATGGATGATCATCGTGGGTATGTCGATTTTACCTGGCGACACAACTGTGTAAGTAAGCTCCCACACCCAGCACAAGGAGAGAAGAGGAGCGGCGCACCGATTCGGTTCACATTAACGAATATGTCGACAGGCAGCATGGCTAGCGTTGTAGACACCACACGGATGGCGCTCGCCTGTCACGATGGGAAGTGTAGGCGTGTATGTGTGAGTCAGCCAATAAAAACACGGAGGCAAGGCATCAGCATAAAGGTAGAGGGGCATGGTTACGATGGGACTCTGCAGGACAAACCCGGCCGGCAGCATAGACGACATCGGGTCGGCGTCGTCATCTCTGTAGATGAGGCGAGTCAGCCATGGCTTGCAGCGTGCGAGTGGCGCTCGGGAAGGTAGTACCCGCCGGACACGCCCCGACAGAACATGGACGGGCTCAACCAAGACGAGGGTCGATTCTGAGCTCGTGCGAGCGCGCACAGGCGCTGGCCCAGGTAGCACGTCGGGCCCGACCCGATCGACCGGCCGTATCTACGTGTTGGCTCAACCAATTATGGCTGCATCAGCTACCTCAAGGGAGCAGAGGGCGTGAAGAAGAGGGGACATACAGGATGATGCGGGATGGAGGGATCTTGAATTCCTTGGTGAGAAGGTCGTAGGCCCCCTCAACATCGGCGTAACACGACGCCTCAGTGGGTACGCCAGGGTGCAGGCCATAGCCACGATAGTCATAGCTCAGCACGTTCACCTGTCACGCCACCCAGTCGCAACGACGTGAGACATGACTCAGGCAGGGTGCGAGTAGGGGGAAGGAGGTACGGAGAAGGTGCGAGACATGTAGCCAAGCCACTCGTTAAGCTGCCCTATGTCCTCCGCGTTGCCGTGGCTGAACAATATCGTGAAACGCGGCCTGCGAGTGCACACTTACGTAAGTAATCAAAGAGATTGAGAATATTGAGAAGGGGGAGGAAGTGTACGAGGTGTGCGCCCAAAATGTGCAGGGGATGCGGTCTCCAAGTTTGGAAGTGGCCCACACAAGAGTCGACATCTGCTCGTCATACGAGGGGTAGGGCGGCAAAAATGCCTTGCTGGCCACCACGTTTCCCATCTTCTCTACCGTTCTCTTTTCTGGCGTTGTCTGCGAGCCGTTTGCTCCTTTTTCTGTTTTTAGCGCGTTTTGTTTTTCTTTTGATATTTTGTAATCTTTGGCAAAATTCCTATGCTACTTTATTTTATCTCCACGGACGTGTGATGGGCAAGGGTGGTGATGGCGAGGCGATGATCGCATGGAGGCACGCGTGGCGACGGAGGTGGTGGTATTCCTCGCGGCCGGCCCTGGTGGTGTTCCTGCCCGTGGCCGCCCTCCTTCTGTGCGAGTACGGCCTCTACTACCTGGCCCTGGCCCGCTGCGGTGGCTTCCCACTGGTGCCCCCTTCTCAGAACGGAGATGACCACTCCGCGTCACCCGGCGGCAGCGAAGCCGACAGCGGCCTTCCTGGCGGAGGAGACGACCTCTACCTGCTGGTCATAGCCGACACTCACCTCCTCGGGTTAGCCGCCTCCCCCTCCCGTGGTGGAGTTTCGTTCGTTTTTTGTAGTTTCTTTCTTTTTCGGGGTGTGGCAAGAGAATGAAGGTGTGCCATCAACGTGGGAAAACCCTCCTCAGTTCATGAACATCGCTAGTCCTTCTTCTTCTGTTGACAACAGTCCGAACGGCCACTGGTTCGACCGAGCCCGGCGAGAGTGGCAGATGGAACGCGCTTTCCAGTCAGTTCTCTCCGTGCTCGAGCCCGACGCCGCCCTCGTCCTCGGCGATGCCACCGACGAAGGCAAGGTAAAGAAACGTTCTGAACCAACACTTGTGAGCGAGCCACTACTTACTCCGCATGAACGTGTCACGCACACACGCACACGCACACACAGTGGACCACCTTTCTGCAGTGGGAAGGCGATGTGAAGCGGTTTCGTCACCTCTTCCGCCACGATCCCGCCTACACCCAGCTCGAGGTCGTGGTGGGCAATCACGACGTCGGGTTCCACGACAGGATGAGCTCCAGCCGCATCCGGTAAGTGTGCGCGCGAGGAGGGGCTGCTTCAGTGCGGGCAGGTGATGATGTGGTGATGGCGTTGGGGCCGTCTGCAGACGGTTTGAGACAGAGTTTGGGGAGAGCAATCGGCTTTTCTTTGTAAAGGACCAGCCGTTCGTGATGCTCAACTCGATGGCGTTCGAGGACGAGTGCCATATGTGCCAGAGCGCCAACGACAAACTTACTGCGATCATCGAGCAGCTCAAGACGGTCGAGACCGACCAAAGGAAGCGGCGTCCCATCCTCCTCACCCACTTCCCGCTGTTCCGCAGGAGTCAAGAGTTCTGCACTGAACTCGACATCACCCACGAGCTCGTCGAGAGTATGTGCTTCACTCTTCTTCTTTTTCATCATTATTTCTTCTGTGGCCTCCTCTTCTGATATATGAGTGTGCTGTGCGTGTGTATGGACAGAGCTGTCCGAGTTCGAGGGAGACGAGCTGCAGGATGGCGTGCTCTACTACTCGAACATTCCCCACAAGGACGTGGTGAGCCGAGACGCGACAAACAACATCATGTCCAGCCTCAACCCCGCCTTCGTCTTCTCCGGCCACACCCACTACCACTGCCTCTATGAACACTCCAACGGTGTGAGCCTCTTACTGTTCTGCCGCTTATGTGCTATCTCGCCAGGACAGAGCCAGTCTTACTTTGTGTCTGGTGTGTTTGTGGTGTCCTCGGCAGGTGTGAAAGAGTTGACGGTGTCCTCGTTCAGCTGGCGCAACAGAGCCGACCCTAGCTTCGTGCTGGCCACCGTCCACCCCACCCGACGTACGTTGCGATCTTGTGTCCCCCATTTAGAGGCAGCTGTAACGCGAACAAAACCTGCGCAGGAAGGGGAAAGCGAAAGCTGCCCGCGGAGCGATTAGACACCGAAGACATCGAAGGCGAAACAAAGGCGTGGGAGGAAGCGAAGGAGGAGCACGCAGACGAAGAGAGGGAAGCGTTCGCAGAGGCGCTAGCGGACCCGCTTGCAGGCAACCAGGTAGAGCCAACAGAGGAGGGCGATGGCCGAAGGCGACGGAGCCGACTCGACGATGGGAGCACAGACGGCGACAGGGAGGAAGGCGACCACTTGGATGAAGAAGGGGTGCGATTGAGAGGCGAGGAGGGCGAGAATGACGAGGTGGAGGAAGTGGAGGTCTACTTCAAGCGATGCCAGTTGCCCTCCGAGGCTACCATCGTAAGCGTGTATGTACTGTCAGCGATCATGTGGGTTGCGTCTCTGGTCAGCCTCTGCTGTGGCTACCCACACAAGACTGCACGCAACGCAGCCTCACGCAAGATGCTGAAGCTTGTGTGAACGATCATCATGGCCATGAGGACACAGCACATATATAGATGCTGTTGTTGAAGAATCACAGGTTGTGGTCAAAGGGCAAGGCTCCTGTGCTTCCAGAAATGCCCTTGCCCCAGCTGCTCACAGATTGTGGCATCCGTGTGAAGAGAAAAATCAGGGTGAATCACACTTTGTGTCACGGAAATACTTGCTGAAAGACACTACCTCTGGAGCACCATAGCATCCACTTCAGACATATCTGGGCACTTTATCAACTGCTGAAGGTGACGCTACACATGAAGTACTGCAACACTTGAAGGTATGTTACCTGGATGTGTTTTAGTCCTTTGGTTTGTCCTAACCTATGTACAATCAAACAGGAGCAAGGCCTAAATGCAAAATCACAAACAGCTGATGGTGATGCTGCTGTCCATTCAATTGCACATTTAATTTTGGATAGATAAAAGAGTTTAGGTCATCATATGCATATTTGAGATTGCATTTGTAATCTTTAATGAAAATAAAATTTTGAAAATTTCACAAAAGTGAATTTGATATGGAATCCTAATTGCAAAAAATATCTAATTTTGATTCTGTAAGTAGGAAAAACAGGGCAAATGGGCTGAAAGGATATCTAAGATCTCCTGGATGGGCGAAGAGACAGATAAAGGGACCAACTTGAACGTTGCAAAAGGGTAGAATTAGAATAAAACCAAAGAAGGCTGTATTTTCAAGTGCAAGTTAAACATCACAGTCAGACCTCTTGTGTGCTTTTCAGGTGAACAATAAGAGCTTGAACAGGCAAGCTTGTGCAGAGGTGCCAAAGAAGGCAAGTGCAAAGATTAAAGGCTCCACTTCTTGATGGCGCTGTTTTTCCATAGGCCTGCAGTTTCAGGATCTTGATGACTGGTCACAGTTGGTGTTGAAAGTGTAGGACTTGTTTGTGCGACCTATAGATGATGTATAGAGCTGGAAAACATTGTGTATGTGATGAAAAAAAGTGGGGTAGCTGGTTGTATATGCATATGCAATGGAGAGATAGGTGAAAACTGAATGTAAAACATAGCTGTGTATGTGTATGTGACCAGACCCACTGTTTTTCTGGATGATGCCAGTGTAGTTTTGCGATTTCTGATAGGCTGACTTGCAGTTGGCATTGTTGAGGTGGGCGGTTGAGGGCTACAAACACAGGTTTCAGCCATTGTGTACAGGTATGCAGTCAATGTTTGTAAGGCATGTAGGTTGATATTGCACATATGCACTTTAGCAATGGAGTGTGTACTCTGGAGTTCAGAGATTTGTCCCAGAGGATCTGTTTGTGGCTGCCCTGCATGGCTCAGTCACATTCCCAAGGAGAATCTTCTCCATAAATTAAGCACGTCCAGTTGAATGCAGAACTGATCAATATTGAGCACATGACCAAGGCTGGGTCCCTTTGTCCTGTTCCCACACAGGGACAGCAAGTGCTGATCAAGTCCTTCAAGGAAAAGAGCGTTCTAATCATGGGCAAGCTGTTGATGCAGCCATGCATGCTCAACAATGGAAAGCCTGAATACCTGGTCATCAACAGCAACCATCACCTGGATGCTGCCTGCACAGCATATCCAAAAATCCTCCTGGCTGATGAATGCCCCTGCTTGATCTTTTTACCCATGGTATTGAGATATCTTACTTCATGTTAAAAGGAGGGACTGAGTGATGCTGATGTACAGCTACTTGCAACAAATGGGAGTTGCCAAAAAGGATTAATGGGTCATTCTTCTGTTGGCTGATGGTGAATATTATTAGCTGTGAAGTGTAGTAAAACAACTTACAAGTGACTGTGTGTGTGTAGGTGATGGAGCATCGGAGGGCAACACTACACAAGAAAGTGCGCAAAGGTGGGTGACATCGCCCAGGCCAAGCTGTCATTAGATGTGGTGATGAGGCATGTTCGTGGATCTGCAGGGGCCGAGGAAGGTGTTGCTGCCATGTGACGTTGGCCGTTCGGCTGCTGCGCGCGCTTGTTGTTCGTGATGACTATGACGTGCTCCGCGTCAGGAAGCTGGTCCGCGAGGAAGCGTCTCGTCTTGATCAGCTCCTTGATGTTGTCACTCTGGCTCAATGCCCTGGTCTGCGTGTGCTTAGCGCCGATGTAGATCAGTACCGCCTGCGCCACCGCGGCCACAGGAGCTTAGAACGCTGGGCAGAGACACGATCTCGGAGACGGGAGTAGTAGGACTACCTTATTGGCGGGATGCAAAAGCTGCTCATTGAGCAGCCCGCCCAAAGTGTTGGAACTGGAGAGGAGGATCGCGTAGGGAGCACCGTGCGACAGCAGCTCAACGGCGGTGCCGTCCTGGAGGGTGATAGAAGTGGGCACCTTTGCTTCTGCCCCCTTATGCTCCGCCGCCTTCTTGGCTGCCGTCCACCACACTCCGGCCGCGGGAACCAAGAGGCGGCGCACTTTCGTTGCTCTCGCGAAGCGCAGCTCGGTGAGGGACACATCGCAGATGGTCCCACAGAAGAGGTCGCGCGCCTCCACGTAGTTGCGTCTCCGCCGACGAGCCCACTCGCTGGCCACGTTGTGTCGCAGGACGCGGTGTTGGAGGGCCAGCTTCTCAAAGCTCGCCGCGTTGGGATAGAAGCTGGTAAGGGTGCGGCTAGCAACGGCAAATAGCTCACAGTCGCGCGGCTGCTCGTGGCTGTCGCTTGTGGCCCGGAGCGCTGCTTGGGCCAACACGAAGGGAACCTCCATCACCAGGTCCCGCTCGGAGATGTTCCATGTAGTGACCCAGTGTTCCTTGTCCCTGGGTGGGGGGCGCAAGTGCACGAGGCCGGCCCGCTCGAGGTGGGCCACGGTGATGCGTTGCGTGCGTGGAGTGCCAGGCTTGGAGATGACCGATTTGCGCGTCACTGGGATGCCTGCAAGCGCCAGCAGGAGCCCAAACAGGGCAGAGCCCTCCCGGCTCCAGCTGTTTATGTTGAACATCTCGGCGACTTCCTTGATGAGATTGTCGCTGATCCGATCGAGAGAAAAGGACTCAGAAGGCGAACCCTCTTTCATCAGCACGCGTTCGAGACACTCGAGGGCGCGCACGTTGCCGCCCAGGGTAGCGAGGAGGCGCCGAAACGGCTTGCCGCCCTTGTCGAGCCACTCCTGCCCGCTCACCTCCATCGCTCGCTGGCCATTACGGGGCGGAAACCGGAACGACGCTACAAGTTGGCTGATGGGTCCCGGCGAGAGGGGCGATAAGAGTACGCTGGCCGTCGTGGCGTCTGTCGGATCCAGTACTTCGGTTTTGTGGGGCGCCGCTGTCCCGGTGAGTGTGCCCAGAACGAAGAGCCCCCGGGCCTGAGAGATGGCGGCCTGCAGCGCGCGGTTGAGGGCGGTCGACAGAGGCTCTTCGCGCATCTGTTGACCAAGACCTCCGCGATAGGGGACCATGATGTCGAACGCGGTCTGGATCTCGTCAATGGCGATGTGCAAGATCTCCGGAATGCGAGGGGACGGATCGGCGAAGGTGGGTGCCGCCTTGTGCCGCTGTACGCCGTTGAGCACCTTGTCCAGCGCGAAGGTTCCCCAGAGTGTGGGATACTCGCGCACCTGCGACCTGAAAGCGCTGCACACCCAAGCATAGGGAACGTGCGGCAACCAGTACTGGTGCGCCAGTCGCAGGCCGAGGATGACTGACGGTGGACACTTGACCTCATCCAGGGTGAGCGCGTTGCCGTTGTGGCGTATGTCTAGCACCACAGTCTTGCTGTTTGCGAGCGCTACTTGCAGCGCTTTCGCATCGCAACCGTTGTCAGCTAAGGAACGTGAATTTGCGTACTTCGCCAGAAGACCCAGCAACTCAAGGTTGAAGCGGGTCTTGCCCACACCACTCGTGCCGTGGATGAAGCCTGTCGACCACGCCTTCTTGTCTGCGAAGGAGCCACTACGAAATGCCCGCCAGCTTGGCACGACCACGCTGCCCCATAGCGTTTCGACAGCACCCATGCGGTCCTGTGCCTGGAAGGGGAGGCGGGTGGAGGTCGGGGAGTTCTCGAGGACTCTCGGCAACGGCCAGTCGTATATGGTGGCCATGTACATCAAGTAGTCGTGTGCGTCGTCTACAGGGAGGGGAATGCAAGTTAACTTGGGGCGAACAGGTGTGGGTCGTGCGGGTAGCTAGTGCAACCGTGGTTGTTGGAACCTCTTTTAAATGAGACCGTTCGAAGAGGGTGAACCGCAGATCGCTGATGCCAGGCAAGTGCCAATCTGGTGAGACCGGGACCTACATGTACTGCACATGCATAAAGGATATCAATTTGGTTATCAGAAAAAAGAAACCCATCAGAATGTTACGTGTGCTGTACGTGCTGTCAAGAGATGCATTCGGGGAGGGAGAGAGCCCCATGCCAGTGACTGATGCCTAGTTGTGAACCTGCGCATTGCGGCTCACCGGGGGTGCTTTTTTCTTGGAGCTGAAGAACCTCCAAACGCCTCGTACTCTATTTGGTAGTTTGCTGTTTTTTATTCAACCTGCAATTTAAGATGCGCAGATCATCCACAGGTCATGCAGAGGGTCAGCTACAATGAGCACTGTACAAGCCATCTAAAGAAGGACCATAAGCATTCCAACTGCCTGCAGAGGACAAAAAAGCAAAAAAGCAAACAAATCAATGTTGGCTAAGGAAAAACCTTGGAGAGCTGGAACAGAGAGGGCAATCACCAGTTAGTCTCCATACGTGCATGCAAAGCTCGCCCTGGGGAAAGTCAAAGGTGCACTTTACAGGAGTCACACCAACTTGTCAACCACCTGACTGACGTTGTGGAACATGTGCATGCACCAAGGGTGTTTCCACGATTGCTTTGCATTTGTAGTGTTTACAGGGTGACCTATGCCTTCCGCCCAGAAAATAGGCATAGGTAACTGCCGATGTGCCCTTCCTAGAGAACTCAAGATCGGACGGAACGCGTTAACTCTGTTGCTGCTGTTGTTCGGCCTGTTCGCGTCGAAAGGTGGCGAGGAGTGAGCCATCGGCGTCCCTTAAATTGCGCGCCGGCTCCCAACTGTTCTCCTCCTCGGGATATCCTGTCCGTGGCGTGGCGTGTGGCATAACGCGTGAGTTGTGAACAACAAACAAGAGACCGCTTTGATAACGAGAGGGGCTAGCAGGTACCGAGCCACTTGAGAAAGTATTCGATGCGGCCGTACCTCCTCCTCTCGGCCACGATTCGTTCCACCTTGTAAACGTGCTCCTCCTCCTCCTCCTCCTCCTCCTCCTCCACTTCTTGTTCTTCTTCCTTTTCCTCCTCCACTTCCTCCTCTTTTTTCTCCTCTCTCTTTTTCTTCCTTCCCCTCTTCTCGCCGTCGCTCTTTGACCTGGTCTTTCTCTTACTCGCCTTCTGTTGTACAGCCTCGCTCTCGCTCTTCCTCCTCCCCGGTCTCTTCTTCTTCTCTTGAACCTCCTCCTTCTCGTCGCTCGTCGCCGTAGTCGTTTCCTTAGCGTCGCTGTCGTCCACTCCAGAGCCGGCCGGGGCCGAGCTGCGCAGCCTTACCCGGCGCCTCGGACGCTGCGGGTCTGGCGTGCGGCAGGCAGTCGACTGTACGTCGTCATCGCCGTCGCCGTTAACGTCGCGCGAGGCGGCGTCGAGCTCGGCAGCGGGAGTCTCGGTGGCCTCCTCCTCCTCCTCCTCCTCGCCTATCCCGGCTACTACGAACTGACACGCCTCCAGGATCACCTTCTGCGCCTCCTTGTCGACATCATCCTGTTTGCTGGTCCGTCGTCGCTTGGCAAGACGACGCTTGCCCGAGGGCTGCTCGTCGGTCTCCTCCTTCTCACGCTCCCTCTTTGTTGCCTTGGTCGCAGCGTCGGGCTTCTCCTTCGGCTTCTCGCCCAGCTGTTGTTTCCTGAGTCGCTCTCGCTCGAGCCGTTCGGCTTCCAGGCGCTCGGCCTTGAGCCGCTCCCGCTCGAACCGTTCCTTTTCTCGTTGCTCCTGGGCGAGCCGTTCCTTCTCGAGCCGCTCGGCCTCACGCCGTTCCGTCTCGAGCCGCTCCCTCTCGAGCCGCTCCCTCTCGCGTTGTTCCATCTCGAGCCGCAGTCGCTCTTCTTTAAAGAGCCGCGCCTTCTCCTTACGGATCATGTCCCGCTTGTGCTTCTCCATCCTTTCCCTCTCGCGCTCCCTCTCCCGCTCCCGTTCCCTCTCCCTCTCCCGCTCTTTTTCTCGCTCTATCTCGCGCTTGCGCTCCTCCTCCGCGAGTCGGGCTCTCTCGATTCGCTCCTGTTCGTGCTTGACCTTGGCTTGTATCTCAAGCCTCTCCTTGTCGGCCTCGTTGATGCGTCGGCGCACCTCGGCCCGGTATCGCGCCATCTCGCGCCCTAGCTGGCAGTCGTCTTCTCCCGACAGCTCGACGGGCGGCACCAGCATCATCGAGATGTCCGCATCGAACCTGCGACCGAAGGCGCGGGACGATGAATAGAATTTCCTTGAAAAGAGAGTTAAACCAAATATTATCGTGTGGGAGGGGCAAAACAGAAGATGAAAGGCCGTACTGCGATACGTCCTCCCCCTTGGCCCTGAGCTCCTCGGAGACTTTGATGCAGTCCATCACGCGCTCCTGCACGAACTTGAGCCGTAGACGCGTTCGCTCCTCGTCTTCACCGTCTCTGTATTCGTCAAACACCACCGCGCCAGCGCTCGGCAGCTCTGCGGTAATGCCGGCCTTGGGCTTGCTGCCTTCCTTCTCGCCAGTCCACGAACCTCGAGAGCCGTTTCTCCACCCAACCGGCTCTGTTATTGCATTGTGTTATGGCTGTCAAGCACCGCCCCAATCCAAGGGAGGAAAAGGGTGAGACACGTAACTGTTGGCGTTGTAGAGGTAGTAGGTGATGCTCGCGCTGGTCCAAGGCACCGCCCCCAGCGGTGAAGCCAATCTACGTTGGTGCACGAGCCACGCGTGCAAAGAATGTAAGACGTGAGCGATAATGAGTGAGGGAGCAACAGGGGATAGTGAGGCCTACCGATGTGGTGTGCCGAGCATGCTCGATTCTCCCAGTTCTCTGCATACACGCGCAACACACGACATGAACGTGAGGTCATGAGGTATGAGTTCTAAACTTGCAGAGCGGGATATGGCCGTGCAGAAGCCAAGCCGATTGCTACTCACCGCAGGGAGACGACACGGGTGGCACCATGCTGGATGTTGACGACAAGCTTCCGGCGTATACGTTCGTTTTGTTGCAGGTCGAACGTCAGGTTATTGACAAATACAACTGTCGCTTCACTGCTCGTAGCAACATGCACGAGAGAGAGAGAAGAAGAATAGGGCGAGCGAGTCAGAGCTTGAGCAAGCAGAGCGGCTAGCTTGGGTATGGAGAAGAGATTACCCGAGACAAGGCGGCAGCAAGTCGAGGAAGTCGCTGCAGATGAACTCAACTCGCCCCCGCTTGTAAAGCCTGCCCTCATCCACCTGACCAAGGAGGGTACAGTGTCAGAGGTTCGCCCGGGAGAGTAGGCAGGACAGCCGGTCGAAGCGTACACGCGCGTCAAAGGCACGCTGAAGAGCGACGGCAGCGTTGTGCTGTTCCTTGTCTGACTCCACGGCGATCACGCGGCAGCCTGTCTGGGCCGCCACTTGCGCGGCGAGCTGGATAACAAGCCACCCGTTCAAACCATTTCGTCGAATGCATCAGTTAAAAGGGATATAGGCAGAGCGGTACGTTGCCAGTCCCAGAGCCGAGGATGTAGAAGACATCGTTGGCTTGGATCGTGAGGCGGTGGATGAGGTCGTCGACGAATCGCGGCCCGACCTGCTGATGCGCTTGTAGCATCAGGTTTGGCTGAGTGAGGTGCTGCGTGGCCCTCCACAGCTCGATGAATGCCGCGCAGTTCATCAGCTCCCTTGTCGTTCCTTGCGGAATGGTCGTTTGGACCATTAGTTTACTTGCCGTCGTCTTTAGCGAAGGAGAAGGTGAGGAAGTTGAGGGTTCTGGATTCGGAGCGAGGAATTCGGTGGCCTCCAAGGGCCGCCTCCTCATAAGCCCTCGCCGATTCATCTCTTGTCCATCCAGAGCTTCTGGCCGTTTGTGATACAACGACTTTTCCCGCCTTATTTTCTTTTCATTGAAAGCTTGCCGTAGCAGAGCAGACACGTGGAGGGCTAGGGTTGGAAAAGGCCTCCCGACCACTCGCTGCAATAAAGGTTGGTTACAGTGCAAAATGCCACAATCGCCAGGGACAAAGCCAAGACTCAGTCGGAGGAGCGGGCGGAGGAACGCCGCTCGCGTATCCTGCGCTGAAGCTCCTCCTTGCGCTTTTGCTCGTCCTCGCGCCACTGGTCCCAGCCGCGAAGGAGGTCCAGTTCCCTCTGCCGTCGAGTCTTCTTCTGACGTCGAGGCTTCTCCTCTTTCACATGCGCCCGGTCGCCGTTGCCGTTGCCCTCGCCGTCCGATTTGGCGGTCGCAGCAGCGTGGGCCGCTCCGTCCAGCAGCGGAGCCAGTCGAGGCAACGGGTCGCTGCCGGGCGGAGTGATCGAGGACGAATCGACCTCCTCGCACACGTCTCGGCTGCGCTCCTCCTGTGCCTCCTTGGCCTCCACCTCTCGCTGCATTTCCTCCCACTGCTTCCTCTTCTTGTCGAGCGCGGCTGGCGCCGATCGTCGGGCCAGCCTCTTCTTCTTTTGTACAGGCGCTTGGTCCTCCGTGTCTTGCTCTCCTCTCTTTTCCTTTGTCTCGTCCCCTTCGTGCTGCTTATCCGCCTCCTCCCGTTGTTGTCGCTGCTGCTGTTGCTCTTGGCTGCCCACGTTCTGGTCGCCTGACTGGCTGATGGCGTGGAGGGCCTTCCTGAGCGATCGGTACACGCTCCCATCCGGACTCGTGAAGGTCCAGGCCATACCACACTTCCTCCGGCCCCATCCGTCCGGAAGCGGATGAGAGCTATTGGATCTCCTGCGCGTCTTCACCTCCGCTGCAGCAGCGACTTCCACGCTACTGATACCGTAACCACTGGGTTCGCCTTCGCCTTGGATGGCTTGATCGCGCTTCTCCTCCTCTTCCAACTCTCGCCGCTTCTTGTTGGCTGTTGCGGCGGCCCCGCGCAGGGAGTCTGACCGACGCTTGGCGAACCTCACTGGCACTGACGGCGACGGCGCGGGCGACGAGTCGGGAGTGTCCTGGGCGTCCTTGAGGCGCCCTCCCTCCTCGATAAACTCGCGCACCTTCTTCAGTGACGTGAACACTTCGCCTGTGGGTGACGTGAACTTGTAACGTCGGCGACCGCCGGGCTCGCACCTGATCTTACGGATCCAACCCGGCGGCAGAGCGTATCCCGTGACAGGGCTGGAGCCGGTCACTGGAGGCGTTCGGTCCCAGACTGAGACCCTGGGACTCCCCCTCGCAGACACTGCTGCCGGCTGCTCGGCCTCGGATTCGGAGGAGAGGGCAGGGCTGATGTGAATGTAGGGGCGACTGTCAGCGGTGACATTGACGAGACGACTCCCGAATCCAATTGCAAACAGGCGTACCTGGGCTGCTGTCGAGCGTCGTGTTGGAGACTCCACTTGGCGAAGTCGGCGGCGAGGGACTCCCACTCGCTGCCGTTCGTTGTCGAGAGGCGGCGTGGGGTAGCGCGCTTCTTGGGCAGCTTCACCTCCTTCTTCCATCGCTTCAACTCGTCCTCGAGTGTGGCCAGAGTCACGGGGATGCTCTCGCGGTTAGTGTCGCCCCCGGGCTCGTGCGTTCTCCTCGCCTCGATTTGCCACGAGACAAACTGATCCGCTAGCTCTTCGAAGCTGGCATCGTGTACGGTCGACGACGAGGACGACAAACGGGCCGTGGCAGGGCTCCCTCGGCGTTGGCCATTCCTTGCGCCACCTCTTGATCGAACTGCGCCCTTGGGTTTATCCAGATCGCCGCTCAATTCAACAAACTTGAGCGTTTCTCCAGCTCGCTGATTGCTGACCTCCAACCTGTGACAGTGCGTGTTAAATGAAAAAAATAGAAAAGAATTAAGTATAAAAACATCAAAGAAAGGAGACGGAGAACGTACTTGGCGGTGTCACAGCCAAGCGACTTGAGCATCTGGGAGACCGCGTGTCCCCTGCGCAACACGTGGAGCAGATGCTTGGCTGACGCACCGCGGAACTCGGCCTGTATGAGAGCACCCATCTCGACGTCGCTGTTTTCTTCGCTCTCGTTCCCCTTGCCCTTGGCGGCAGGGGAGGGCGCCGCTGGATCAATGACGATTTCTCCGTCCTGAAGCGAGCACACCAGGTTGTCGCTGAGCCGAAGCCCCTTCTTTGCAGCCTCTGGGTAGTGTAGGAGGGCCAATGTTGGTCGCGACAGTCGAAGAGAGGCACGGTCACGAGCTCTGCTTCCACAGCTTCACCGACAGGCACCACGAACCTTTGAACGCCTTCTGTCTTTCGAGGTTGTTTCTATCGACCTGGTAAATGAAGTACTCCACGCTCTTGTCTGTCCACGACACCGCGTCGGGCGACGAACGACATCTAGCGTTGGGGGGCAGAAACCAAGACCGTTGCAGTGAACACCATAATAAGGAAGATAAGAGACACATTGGGCCGTACTTGAGCCACGGGAACTTGAAGAGGTGACAATAGCTCTTCACGAATCGAGTGCTTGTCGGCCGGAACCGAGGCGCAAAATCCCTACATCCGCAGTATGTCGTATCAGGGATCACGGTATTGAGTTGCAAAATGGAAGCGCGGGTAATGGATGATGCATGACTCGGAGAATGAGCGTCACTACCAGACACAAAGGAAGGAGCAAGTACTTGAGCGTGATGATCCTGACCCCACTGCTCAAGCCAGCCTTGAATTTCTTGAGCACACTCTGCTCCAGATGCTGCGGAAAGCAGTAATTGTTCAAGAACACGACCGTCGCCTTGCTGCAAGGGGAGACAGTGGGTCAGTAATCAAACAGCGCTGGCGACAGACCAACGGTGGGTGGGCCAAACGCACCTGAGGTCTACCTCTGGGCTCAAGATGTCCCCACACACGAGCTGCACCTCTCCCCGCTGGAGGTTTGCTCTTTGCAACTGGTGCAAATACGGGTGAGACCCAAGCGTCCCGCTCTCGCGACGGGGGGCATACCAGAATCTGATAGTTCTTGAGCAAGGCTTGCCCAATCGAAGTGAGCTCACTCCTAATCTCAACGCCTACGGCCACACAGCCCGTTTGCGCCGCCACTTGCAGCACCACCTGTGAAACGCCCCTTAGAAGAGGAAGAAGATAAGTTGGGAAGACAAGTTCGCTGCACGTACATTGCCCACGCCGCTACCGAGATCATAAAGCACATCTTGGCTCGATAGCCTGAGGGCCTTGATAAAATCGCTGACGAGCACTGGATTGACTTCGCCGTACACTTCCTTGCTGGCCGGAGCATAACGGCGCAACACTTTGGGATCATACTCAGGTGTCATCTCCAGCACCTGCTCCCATATCGCCTCATAGGCAGCGAGCGAGATGAAATTCTGGCTCGCCTTTCCTGCCATCGATGACGTTCAGAGGAGACAGCTTGCGAATGCACAATAGGCCTTGATACAAGGATGTAAGATTCAATTGTGGCTTGTCGCTCCCCGCTCTACGTTCGCATCGCCTCCCCGGTCTCCGGCTCTGACGGAAGAAAGGCGGCAACAACCGCTGCAGTTTTGGGTTAGCCTTATTATCCCCGCCTTTTTCCTCCTTCATTTCCTGGTGCCCCCACATCTTGGCAAGCAACCATGAGCATGGACGCCAGCGAGGTGCCCAACGACACTGACCTTTTGGCAACTGAGGGTACTGAAGTTTTAACAAGTGCACACTGCATCAAATACTGACTCACCTTTTTGGAACACGCGATTACTCAGATTTTGACCTGACACCTCCCGTTAAGGTGGAATTAAATTCCAACTTGATCCCCTACACAAAGCTCCTTCATGGCCACTTCGAGAACCAGAAGGATGAGTTGACACGGTGGTGGCTCCAGCTTATTGAGACAAACGTGGATTCGTTCCTTCGCTCGCTGGGCTACGACTTCGACGCCGTGCCCTTCCACTACATCGACCATCCTCCCCGCTCTATGCCCGTCATCTTCAAGAACCTACAGATGATACGCTTCCTGCTCAAGGCGTCAGGCACAAACCTCGACGGGTGCCTCTCTCTCTCTCTCTCTCCGGCAGTGCAGTGCGTTATTTGGTGTAGCTCTTGTGTGTACCTCTCTCTCATTTCTGACCGATGCATGTTGCGCATGCGCACACGTCGCAGTGCTGCCTCGCTGCCAATGAGGCGACACATCTTGGACGGGCTGGTGAACCCACTGAAGAGGATCATCTACTCCAGAATCGACGAGTACGCTCACAGCGTCATGCTCTTTCTCTGGCACGAATGCAACTCGCAGCTGGGTATCCACCTCGCCGACACCGATGGCCACCCCACATTCGCGGCTGTGTCGTCACCTGCGGCAGCCGATCGTAAAGCCATTGGAAGGGGCAACGACGCCGATGCCGATGAGAAAGAGTGGGTGCCCTGCGCCGACCTAGAACTCATGAAGGATCTGCTGCAGAGGACACACGCCATCTCCGAGGGGCGAAAGAAAGTGCTGCTCAGTCTTCTCGGGGACATACACTACATCGACGAGATGAAGAGGCTCGAACAGGACTTCTTCATCGACCCCGCTACCGCTCCACAGGAACGGCAGAAGAAGGCGCCACCATCAGACATCGTCCCCGTAACTGGGCTCATCGTGGGCAAGCTTCACCGATTAGAGAACGAACTCAAGACAGTCGTCGAGCACTGGTCAAGACGAGGTCTCTGAGGGTTGGCCTTGTATTTTTTTATTTTTTCGAATTGTAGTCAAATTGCGAGATGCAAGTGTAAGCGGCCCTCGCCCTGATGTTGCACATAATCTCGTTCGCGTTGTGTTCACGCAAAAGTGCTTGCGATTCGGAGGCGTTGAGACTGACGCTATTTGATTTGACATCCAGGCTGGACACATCGGGCTTGATCACCAACTTTGAGGTCTACCATTTACTGAGGGAAAAACACGCTCTCGACAATGCCAGCAAGAAACTTCGGCACGTTCCCTTGATTGAGGCTCAGGTACCGCCCCCAGCATCCAATCTTCAATCCTTTAATTATTTTTTTTTTATTAAATTATAAAAATCATGTGGCTGAAGCACGTCCTCGTCTGCTGTGTGGCCGCAGGTGTTGGGCTACATTTCGACGACGCAAGCAGCAATGGAGGATCAGCAGGGCGTGGTACAGTTTCTAGAGCAAGTGAAGAAGTATGCCCTCACCAAAGCCGAGGTGTCGCAGATCCTCAATCACTGCCCCACCACCGAAGTGGAGCTGCATTTGGTACCACTGCTTGCTCTCATGACCAGCAAGCTTCATCCCGCTGCTGATCGTGTGCAACCATAACCACGCGTGCTTATGTTATGATCGGAATCTGCCATCAGATAGTGGAACAGTTCGAAGAGCGATTGGTCCCAGAGCAGCGAGCAGAGCTGCTCGCGGAGATAAGCGCCCTTCTTATCCCACAGCATGGTGAGAATGGTGGGCAGGTGGCATCGGCATCACGAGAAGAGCAAGAAGAGGAGCAAGAAGAGCAGGCAGAAGAACAAGATGAAGTGACCATGGAGGTCGAAGGTTCCGAGGTAGTTGATGGCGACGAGGAAGAAGACAACGAGCTGGTTCACGAAGAGGAAGCTAAAACGGGTGGGGATGGCGAGGAAGGTATGGCCGATGAAGGCGAAGGTGGTGGCGATGATGACGACGACGCTGGCCAAGGCCAAGACAACAACTAAAACCATACGGCAACCTCGAAAGCGACGGTTGGTTGCGCTCTGTCGCTAAGAATTGCGCAGCTGCCCAGAGACGCCTTTCTTTCTTTCGGGGCTGCGGAGACCGAAATTGTGCCGACGTTCTTTTCGTTCTCTTCTTCCTCGATCCGAACGCGTGAGGCTGCATCTTCATCACAACCTAGCCCATTCGAATGGTAAATTGAAAAACTCTCTCTGCGCCTCGCTTCAAAATTCTCCTTGTTTCTCCATCTTTTTCATCTCTCGATCTAATTTTCAAAATCACCAGTCGAAAATGTCAGCCTTCAGCTCTCTTCTGGTTCTGGTCTTCGCCCTCTGCCTCTCCTTCGCTTCTGGTACGACATTATGCCGAATGCTCTCACATTTCTTTTCCCCTTTACAGCATATTTTACAATTTAATCACGGTGAGTTGGACTTCCAACCAATCTGTTTGCCCCCATCTTCAGTGAGGGCTTTTGATGGCTATGAAATGTACGAGGATGATCTGATGGCCTCTAACTGCACGGACTTCGACAACTGCCGCGATTGCGCGGCGCAATCGAACTGCGGCTGGTGCCCCAGCCTCGGTCTCTGCCTGGAGGGCACGGCCAACGTGTCTACCGACGGAACCTGCAACGTTACCACCGGCGGCTGGCACTTCAACGCCACCCAGTGCCGCAACTGCTCGTCGTTCACCAACTGCAAGTCCTGCGTGGAGGCCTACAACAGCCACGACGGCACCGTGTGCGGCTGGTGCCAGCCTTACGGTACCGGCAAGAACCAGACCAATGGCACCTGCTGGGAGGGCACCGCTGCCGGTCCCTTCTTCAAGTCCCATACCGCCAACGAGACCTGCGCCCAAAAGCACTGGGGTCTGTCTTCGGACTTCTGCGGTACGTTTGATCCTCCACCAACGTTGTCCGGTTGCCCCTGTCTGTCGACTCATTGCTGCGTCGAACCTCTTTGTGTAGGCGATGATGACTCGGAGAAGAGGAAGTTGGCAATCATCATCGGTCTCTCCGTGGCCGGTGGTCTGTTTGTGCTCGCGGTTCTGGCCACCATCATTTTTGTCATCGTCAAGAGGATGCAGAGGGCTCGCGGCTACCAGGCCATCAACGAATCCGCCTAATCAATCAGACGGCTTGACTCGACTCCTTGTTCACTCTCTCCCTTCCACTCGCCCCATAAAAGCTGCCGAATTAATTTTCGTTTGTTTATTGGTGTTATCCCTAACCACACGGGCGGTCGAACCTGGGACTGTGGTGGAAGCGTCTGGTCGTAGCGGCTGGCCAAGGCTCATCGCTAACACATGACAGGTAGAGCCCTCCAAGCTGTGTTGCAAATTTATAAACGCAGATTTTCCTTTTCTGTATTTTTTGCTTCGTGACCTTTCGGTTTCCTTCTCTAAGGAGAAGCCTGGGAAGGAGGCCACCGCAAGCGGACCGTAGAAGGGCCCTGACAGCAGGTTTCCCGAGCAATGGCGACGAGGCCCAAGGTCGATTTTCTGCTGCGGAGGCAACAGTCCTTCCAGGTCACCCCAGCAGCACCCCCTAATACGCTGCCCCAAGGTCCCTCTTTCTCCCTGCACACTCTCGACTATCTTCCAGCTCCTCACAAACTGTTCCGACTTCGCTTATCTGCAGCTGTGGAGCAGTTGGAGATACTAGAGAATGAAGCGTCTAACCTGCGTCAGAAGATGGAGGCACTGAAGGCACTCTGCAGTCTGAGTACCGGCATGAGCCACCTCGGGGAGGCCTTTTCTCGTCGCTTTGTGCTCTGGTAAGCTCTATAGCCGTTGCCCTTGACTGCCCGTTCCCGTACCACTTACCTTTTGCACTCTGCTGCGGCCTCCCTAGTATTCGAGGCCTCATCTCATATCCGCGGCTCGTCGTGCGGGTGCAAGCGCTGCGTACGCTGCGCTTCATGACCATTGACCCCATACTCGTCCGCAATATCACAACAAGCCATACTGCGCTTCTTGTCGCTCGGTAACGCCTTCAAACACACTGTTGTGACAGTGTAGATTCTCCCCCTACGTCTAAGCTAACCCACCTCGTTAATCGCGGGACATTGATAGGGCGCTTGAAAGAGAAAAGGATGGCTCGCCAGAGCGCATTCAGGCTTTCCGGGCTTTGTACCGCATGATCGACGTAGGTCCCATGTATATCTCACGTGCTATCGTGTCTGCCGTGGTTGCGATTGCCGAGTGCATTGGTGACCCGCTGTGCACTGTTGCGATGGAGGCTCTATGCAGCCTGGGTGCGTCGAATATTTTCAGTCAATCGTCCCTCTGTAGTTCTTACCATCTCTGTCCACGTGTTTGGCGAACGGTGTGCAGCTGTTGTGAATCCGCGGGTGGTGGCGCTGAATAATGGCATACGCACCATCTTCAAGGCTGCAGTTGATCTTGATCATGCACCGATGCAAGAGGAATTGCTCCGCACCATTCTCTTCCTCCTCAACGAGCCCGTCTGTAGTCCCTATGTCCGTCTCAACTGCGACATGCAAGTAAGTACCACACAATCCCGCACATCCAAGGGCATGCGCACAGTTAATTCGTATTGCTACTGCCCAGTGCCTACTGGCGCCAATCACCGACACCGATCCTGAGATCCTGCCGCCTAAAGTGGGGGACGCCAAGGACGCTGAAAAGGAAAAGGCCGCAAAAGACCACTACCGAGCAGGCAGGGTGCTGTGCATGGATGCCGTGGGGACCCTGCTCAAGAACTGGGCCGGCCTGGTTAGCTTTGCTGCCGATCCGCTCGCCCTTCGCTCCCTCGTCGAGGCCCTTCGGGTCAGCCCCCACACCGAAGTCAAGGCACTACAGCGCCCGCTTCTTGTTCTTGACGTCCGTTGCATGGAACGGCACAGTAACTGTGGGTGTGTCCAGGAGCTTATCCTCGCGACTCTGTTCTCGGTGTTCAGCATTCCAATACCGCACGAGGATTCATGGATGTTCTCTAGCGGCCATGACACTCAGTCCAGAAGCTACGCGGACCATACCATCAACGCAATGAACACCCCATCCAGGTAGGCTTGTTCCGCTCTCACGTTGTCTCACATGCCTCACGCCCAATCGTGTGTGGTATGTCAGGATCTGTGCCGAGAGGCCCAACCTGGTCCACATGTACAGATCGGCGCTGCTGATCGCCTTCGTAAACTGCGGTTTAGTGGAGGCGCTGGTAGACATGGGCAAAGAGCAGGTAGAGGAGCAACAGGACGTGCGCGCAGGTCAAGGCGGCGGCAGCCTGGAACTTGGGTTCAAGGCAACCATACTCCTCGGCGACCTACTGCAGATGTCCCCCTCCCTTCTGCCTCGCGTACAGGTCACCCGTTTGCAGGTGAGTCTAGCTCTGCCACCTTCCCAACTCTGTACACTGAATTATTGTCCGTTTCTTGTCCGTTCAGACTCTGGCCACGCTCGTGTCGCATGCCGTCTCGTTCGTCGAACATCCAAAAGTGAGATCTTCAACGTCGACGATCATCTCGCATCTGCACCAGTGCGCCCAGTCGAGGTGAGCCCCTCTTCTCGACTGGGTTGCCTGCGGACACTGGTCTGTTGCTCATGCACGACATCGATCTTTTGATCACAGGCGGAGATCACCTAAGGACTATAGCGGAGCATCAGTGGCTACAGGTGGTGCCAACAAATATAAACGGCTCAAGGGCAGAGATCGCAAGCTTGACCGGTGCGCACTCACCGCCCCTCCATGGCGCTGCTTTCCTGCATCTGTGATCCTCACTCCTAAATTGTCCGGCATGCAGAATCGACGACGTGCGCACCAGGGTGGACTACTCGATGGAGCCCAGCCAGTTCATGCAGAAACTGCAGCAGACGCAAGTCCTTGCCACGAAGGAGTACACCAAGTGGGACTGGGATCAGATCGAGGAGGCCCTCGAGGGCCCGCTGCGCAACCCGGTGCACCTCACCACCGCGACCCAGCGCACCGTCTTCATCAAGCGGATTCTCTCCTTCCTCAAGCCCACTGACAAAGGCATCATGAAGGAGCAGTACACTGTGGTACGCTATGCGCCCAGCAATAAGCTTGGGGTGTAAGGCTCTAACAACGCCTTTCTGCCTGTCACTCCCAGACATACCTCAAGTACGTCTGCGTGGCGTGCCTCTGCGTGGAGTTACTGCTGCAGAGCGAGGCCGGTGAGGAGTTCCTTAAACAGCACGGGCTGGTCAGAAAGATCGCCGAGCTCTTCCGAGATGAGCTCGATGGGGTGCGTCCCTTTCGCGGGGGTCGTGGTGAATCTGATCGAAACCAATTTTTCTCTCACCGCTGTGATCCAGAAATCATCGCTCAAAATTCTGCAAGAAGACCGAGTAGCCGATTTGATGGCCCGCGAGTACTTCACTGTGCTAGGCACCTTGTCCTCCTCGACCAGGTGAGAGGTTTTTACTTGTAGTAGGCGGGCGATTTTTCACTCAACCGATATCTCTTCTTGGGACGCACAGGGGGCTGGAGCTGATGAATCAACACAAGATCTTCGCTTCCCTGGGCGAGATGCAGTCGTCGCCCAACCTGTCCTTCCTTAGTCTCACCTCGCTCGACTATTCCATGTACGCGAACACTCCTTATTACCCTACCTTGACCACTTCGACCGACTGTGTCGTGCCCTCTTCTTTTCCCTTCCCAACAGTGGCGGCCAGTCGCGCGTGCTCATCTCCAAATCACTGACCTCCACCGCTTGGGTAAGTATGCCTTTGTTACCCCCTTCCCGATGAATAAAAGATAATTCTTGCTAATGCCTTCGTTGCGCTTGTCTTCTCTCAGCCCGTGCGCTACTTCGCCACCAAACATCTGCGGCTTCTCTACCGTTCAGGGGTTGCCTCGTTCGCAGTCTGGGGTGTCCAGCTACTCAACAAGCAGGTACGCTTCCGCACTTGCCATTCCAAAACCTCGTCGAGTGACTACCTTGCTGTTGGTCTCTTCAGTTGGGGGACGAGAACGCTAAGGTGTTCCAGATGGCGCTGAGCACGCTGGACGAAGCCTGCGATAACTCGGAGTGCCTGGATACCTTCGTCAAGTGTCGACCCTCGTTGCCCCTCCTACTCGAGTTCGCCTCCACCAACCACCACAACAGCTTTCCCACCGATCTCTCATTTAGCTGCTGCGCTTTGCCTCCCCAATTTACAGGTGCAAGGACAGGATGGCGTCGGACTTGATACTCAAGTATGGCCAGTCTGGAGATTGGTTGCAATCAATTGAACGATTAGCTGACTTCTCTTCCGTTGCAGGATGCTCTCGACCGAGGCCGGTTTCGAGTACTTGCTCGAGGCGGGCTACCTGGAGAGTGAATTGGAGAAGTGGAAGGTAGAGGGGCATGTCGAGTACGTGCTAAAGCTGGACGAGGCCCTCGAGGGCATGGCCAGTAACAAAGGCAAGATCTGGCGTGAGGAAGACAAGCAGGCGCTCGTCCCGCCCCATTTCTATGGAGAGCTCGCCAAGACGCAGCTGGGCAGCGAACTGCTGGCCGTGTCCGGTCACATGCGCCATTTTGCCAGCGTGCTTCGGAGCAAGCTCGGCACCACGTCCGTGCTCAGTCAGCGCGCAGCCCTCTGGCTCATCGTACGCTGTGTGCCTGGCTTATCCTCGAGCTCCTCGTACCCCGTTTGATTGGTCGCTTTTATCTGTTGACGCAGGGCCATGTGGGCGCGTCGGAGAGAGGTCTACGCTTCCTAGAGGCAGATAGCCTTCTGGAGCTAATTATCAACTTGGCCGAAACCTCTGGCTGTCTCTCCCTGCGAGGGTTCGTGTCGGCCAACCTCCCCCGAGGCAGTTTTGACTGAGCTCATCACGAGGTGGGTGTGGTTCAGAACGTGTTACTACGTGCTGGGCTTGATCAGCCAAAGCGCGAGGGGGCGTTCGTTACTGGATGGGCTAGGGTGGGAGTCACCCTACAGCAACGCCAACATCTGCGTGCCCAAGGACCCCGCCAGCTCGGGCCTCTTCAAGGCAGGCATTCCTTTCCCGCTCCTCTGGGCTCAGTCCCACCATCCCAACCGTTGGTGTGCAGATTAAGTCTTTCAAGTTCGAAGGATCGCGGGCGCTGCTGCCGTCGGTGACCAGCCTGGGGAAACACTACCCGGCCGGGGACCCTCGTGCCGAGTGTCTCCAACAGATCGGCGCGCTCTCCAATCCGATCATCATGGACCGGGCCAGCCGCCAGATCACCATGTATGCTCTGCCAGCTCACTTCCGAGATAGCACTACGTCTCCTGGCTGACAACAGTCTGCTGTGATTGGTGCAGCTTGCGAAGCAAGCACCCGGAGATCTTCTTTGAGCGAGGGTTCATACTGGAGGTATTGCAGCTGCTGGCCAGCTTCCGGCTCAAGCTTTCAGCCCGACGGTTGGTACATTCGTTGATTGAGAATGCGGCCTTCACGCCGCAGGTCTGTCGTGACCTGCCCTGGGACGACTCGCTTGTTTGATACATCAGATTGTTGGCAACCGGAGAGATGTGAGACAAACAGAAAACTTGTGTACATCCGATAAACGTCACCAAGGTTAAGGGGGCGTGCGTCATAGCCCCCCTCCTCGACGGCTCCCGTAACTCCCGGTGTTAAAAAGTTAGACGAACATCAAGTCTTGTCTTGGCCTGCCTTGCGGTTGAAGAGCGCGAGGTGATGCTAAAGAACTGGAGGATGGCCACCCTCCACTTGATCTGCCGCAAACACCGCCACAGCTTGCCACAACCTCCTCGCTCCTGCCATGGTGCACGTAAGGATGGCAACATGTGTTAATTCTTGAAACCACTCCACCTACAGATTGTGGTGCAGCCTCTGCATTTCAGGCTCTCCTTGAGGCCAAGATGCTGGCCACTGCTTACACAGCTTGCCTGCCTGCAGCACTGTTGGTGTTTGAAGTGGGAGGGAAGCAATGGTGGCTTTCTTTTGTTCGAGCCCAGGGTTTTCGGGCCCACAAAACGAATCCAACTCTATCCAAAACACGCTCATTCGTCGTGCTCATCCTCGACCGCATCCTCAATGGTGACCTTGTCCTCCTCGGCAGTCGGCGCAGCCTTGGCCTCCGCGTTCGCTTCCTGCAACACTTCAGCATAGGACTTGGTCTCGGTCTCCTCGGTTTGCGCGGGAGCAGCCTCCTCCTCCTGCTTCTCCTCGGCCTTGGTCGAGTCCTCTTCGTTCGTCTCCTGCAACACCTCGGCGTAGGTCTTAGTCTCGGTCTCCTCCTCTGCTCGGTTCTCCTGCTGGGGAGCGGCCTCGTCGGCCTTGGCAGCCTCCTCGTTCGCCTCCTGCACCACCTCGGCGTAGGACTTGGTCTCAGCCTCTTCGGTGGTCTTGGCCTCCTCAGTCTGCGCGACAGACTCCTCGGAGGTCTTTACCTCCTCCTTCTGCGTTTCCTCGGTCTCCTTGACGGTCTCGGGCGCAAGGTTGACATGCTCAACGAGCGACGGGGCGGGAGCCTGGCCAGGCAGGTGGGCGAGCAGGCTCGCGAGGTACTTGTTGCCCGTTCGCTCGGCGATCTCGATGGCGCCGGCGGTGGCCTCCTTCCACGTTCGCTCCTTGTCCTCCTCCGAGGTCTGCTGGTTCACGGCCACGATGGCCAGGTCCCGCAGGACAACGGTCTCGAGCAGCTGGTCACCAAGCTGGCGGGCGAGGGCGAGGGCCTGGTCGAGGTGCTTGCGGCCCTCGTCGGCCTTGTCGACGGCATAGCGCGTGTAGAAGGAGCCGGCCAGGCGGTTGACAAAGGCCAGCACGCGACGGTCGGCGGTCTCGTCGGCCACGGAGAGGGCCTCGGTGAAGAGGGCAGTGGCCTCGGCCTCGGCGTCGTCGAGGGCGCGGGCCTTGGCGAGGCCGGTGAGGGCCAGCAGCTGGGCGACGTGGTGCAGGCTGCCCTTGGCGCGGGCGAGCGGGAGGAGCTGGCCGAGCATGGAGAGCGCGTTGGCGTCCTGACCCTTGTTCTCGGTGAAGAGCGAGAGCGCGACCAGACGGGTCTGCACGTTGAGGATGGTGACGATGTTCTCCCGGGCGTGGGGCACGGTCGAGATGTGCTGCAGGCAGCGCTGGAAGTGCTGGATGGAGGCCTCCATGCGGTTGGTCCAGAAGTTGGTCTCGGCAAGCAGACCGTTCAGGGCGAGCACGTTGAGCGGCGTGCCGCCGCAG
Organism: Acanthamoeba sp. SK_2022b; assembly: GCA_027943245.1. Classification (NCBI taxonomy): domain Eukaryota; phylum Discosea; order Longamoebia; family Acanthamoebidae; genus Acanthamoeba; species Acanthamoeba sp. SK_2022b. Next base: position 33,658 of record JANDJZ010000319.1, read on the forward strand.
CAGGCCGCGTCGACGTAGTTGGCGGCCTGGTCGGCCTGGGCCTGTGCCTTGGCGACGTCGCCCACGGTGAGGTAGTGCAGCGCGTAGCCGGCGCCCACGGAGCCGAGGTGGATGACCGAGCTGTCCTTCTCCTTGGCCTTCTCGGCCAGCGCGAGGCACTCAAGCGCGCGGTCGACCTCGCCCAGCCAGTCGTGGATGGCCGCCAGGCGCACCAGCACCAGCAGCTCGCTCTTCTCGTTCTTCTCCTTGGCAAACTGCTCCAGCGCGCTCTCCAGCTCCTGCTTGGCCTTGGCGTAGTCGCCCAGGAAGAGGTAGCACTCGCCCAGCTCCGTCCTGATGTCACCCTGGTTGAGCTTCTGCGTCGTCGGCGTGGCCAGCACGTCCAGCACCTCCTGGATCTTCTTCAGGCCCTCCTCCTTCTGCCCGGCCTGTGGATGTCACGCAAAAATAATTACAAAAAATTGATTAAAAAATTAAAAAGAAAAGAAAAACAGGAACCAAGGTCACCTGGATGAGGTTGCTGGCGACGGTGGCGAGGACGACGGTCCTGATCTCCAGGTCGGTGGTGCCGACGAAGGAGTTGAAGGCCTCGGTAAGGAGCGCGTCGGCCTTGCTGAGCTGGCCCATGAGGGTGTACATCTTGCCCAGCTGGAACTTGAGGAAGCGGCACAGCCAGCCGCTGCCGATCTCGCTCTCGCCGCCGGCGGTGGCCGACTCCTTCTTCTTCAGCTCCTCGGCCACCTTCAGGGCCTCCTCCAGAGCGCGCACAGCCGTGGCCTTGTCGCCCATCTGTAATTTGACCAGCCCGGAGAGAAGCGCGCGAGTCAGTCGCTGTCACTGACTCTCGGCAGAGAGGATGTGAGAATGGGGGATTGATGGGAGGACCTCGGAGTAGATCTTGGCTTGGCGGATTAGGGCAGGCGGGACGAGAGAGGTGTCGCGCTCGCGGAGGGCGGTGAGGCCGGTCTCGATCATCTTGAGGGCCTCCTGTCGCATCTTGAGCTTGTGATAGGCCTCGGCGAGGTCGATGGCGATGGTGCCCCAGGGCATCTCCTTGGAGAGGGAGGAGTTGGACTTGGCGAGCTGGTAGGCGCGCTCGAGGAGGTCGCGGGCGCGGTCGAGTTGCTCGAGCTTGTTGAGGCAGTAGAGGCCGAGGAAGTAGAACTGCTTGAGGCAGAGGAGCGGGTGCTGGGCCTCGTCGATCTGCTTGAGGGCGTGGAGGGCGCGGTCGACGGTCTGGACGGCGAGGTCGAGCTGGCCCTGCTCCTTGTAGCAGATGACGAGGGACATGATGGACTCGAGGGTGCTCTCCACGGGGGCCTTGGCCACCTTGGCGGCGTCGAGGTATCGCTCGAGGTACTTGATGGCCTGCTCGTTATGCTCGGCCTTGACGTTGCCCCACGCGAGGTAGTAGTTGTAGAGCATGGCGAGGTCGGGCGGCAGGTCGGTGCCCTCGGCCTTGGCCAGGCCCTGCTCGAGGTAGTTGATGCAGGCGGGGTAGTCCTTGAGCGCGTAGGTGAACTCGCCCACGCTGAGCATGAGCGACGGGAAGAGCTCGGTGTGCTCCTTGCGGCCCTCGGCGCGCTTGAGGTAGTCGAGCAGGAAGTCGATGCCGCGCTGGTGCTGCTTGGTGTTGAAGTAGCACTCGGTGAGCATGACGAAAAGCGACAGGACGTGCTTGGCGTTGGTAGCCTCCACTTCCTCCTCGGGGGTCTCAAGGAAGTTCTTGAGGCCCTGCTCGAACAGCGCCATGGCCTGCGGGAAGTTCTTGAAGTTGTACGACAGCACCGCCAACTCCAACAGGATCGGGCCCAGCATTTCCGAGTTGATCTCCTCGGCAAATTGCAGGGCGATATTGTAATACTGAGAACAAAGGCGATTAAGAATGATGGCGTGAGCCGCGTGAACGCATGATTGCCGATTTAAAAATTAAAAATATTAAAGGTGCAAAAAATTGCAATTTTGGTGCAGTTGGAAATGAACAAGAATAGCGAATTAATAAAGCACGTGATTACCTGCACGGCAGCCTCAATGTGTTGCTTCTCGAGCTGCTCTTGCTGAAGGAGCGAGCTAGCGAGGAGGAAGAGAATGTTGATTTGCGAGGCCTTGTCGCCCTCGCGTTCGGCCTGTTCCAAGCCGTTTTGAATCTCTTCGATGGTCATCCTCGAAGCCTTCTCGAGGGTGATCTTGGCATCATCCGCCCGCACCATGGGCTTCTTGCCGCCCGCGCCGGCACGAGCCTGCTTCGCAGCGGCTGCGTCGGCACCTCCTGCCTTCTTGGTAGGACGCTTTCTGCAGGGGCGATCGCGATTAGAATATAAAAATTGCGAACGGACGCTACTCATGTATGAAGGATGGGAAGCGAACCGCTTGATTTTGGGCTGGCCACGCAACCACAACGCGAGTCCGACAGCGCCGGCGATGGCAAGGGCGCCCACGCCCAAACCGAGGAACAGACGGTTGTTGGTGACGCTGGTGCTCACCGCGCCGCTCCCTGTGGTCGGTACTGATGAGTCCTGCTGCATCTGTGCAAGGATGTGTGTGGCGGCGAAGATGAGATTGAGCCCAGGCTGCAAGAACGCGCGTGCCCAAAAATTCGAGGAACTTTGCATCGGGGTAGCGAAATTTCGAAGGAGGAAAAGTGGACTTTCTTTCGCGCCATTTTGGCGAGGCAGGTTTGCTCAGCCGATTCTTGATCACCAACACGACAGCAGTGCATGCTGAAAACTGTCACATTCTGGATAGAGGCACCGAATGCAGGCCAAATCACCGCTACGACAGCGAAAGAAGGAGCCTAATGGAACAGTTGTTGGAGCAAAAGAATTGGACGAGAAGCGCGCCACGTCAGGAATGGAAGAAGAGGACAAAGGCAGGGTAGACGACGTGCTCAGACTCGTACGGCGCGACTACGTGGAGCTCATTACGATATGGAACAGCATCGGCCTCGCCTCAGAGAAGAAGAATGCCGAATCACAAACCCTACAGCAAGAGATTGAAGAGCTTTTCAAAGTTCGCCTCACTATGTCACACTCCACCGTCGCTTGACAGACCTTCTCATCTCTGGTATTTCTCATCTATAGCGCAGGCTTATGGACTTGGCCAAGTTCAAGGAGGAGATGGAACGGGAAATTGCCTCACTACACACCGCCGTATGTGAGCTTCGCGCTCTCCTGCCCGACCTCGACACCGATTCGCTCTGTGGCGTACGCTCTCACCTTCGCCTATGCCTTTACACACACGGACCTCAGTCCTTACCTCTGACATTGCACGTCCACGCCCACGGCTAACCCACCCTTGCACCTCTTGTTGTTAGAAATACGATCCCAAAGCGCACCTCTACGTACAAATGGAGCAGCTGAGGGCCATTCGCGACACCTTGCAATCGGCACGTGCACATTGCTTGCTTGCCCCAACGTTTCGCTCTCCCCCGTGTCGCGTGGTTGGCGTCGGTCTTGATCTCATCATTCCTTTGCGGCGGCGGCGGTGGTCAGGCCCGGGAGGAGCGCCTGCGTGCCATGCGCGAGATACAGTCGCGGTTCCTTGCCCTGTGCGAAGAGCTCAGGTGGAAGAACGAAGCCGAGGCGGCCGGCACGGAGCGCCGAGGGGCGGGAGACAACGACGACGATGAGGAGAGCAACGGAGGCGACGAACTCGCCTCCGATCGCCGTAGCGCGGATGAGGAGGGCCGCCTGCTGCCCGCCGACTTCTTCCTTCCGCCCGAGCACGACCTCTCCGAGGCCCGCTTGGCCCGCTTCAAGGAGAAGGTGGCCGAGGGCGACAAGGAGCTGGTATGTGCAGCCATGAATGACCCTGCGATGTGCACCGGCCGCTCTGACGCATGGCCTCTCTCTCTCTCTCTCTCTCACTTATGTATCAACACGCAGGATGAGCTGAAGAAGCTCGTGGCGCCGCTGAAGCGAGACATCGGCAAGCTGTGGCAGGAGCTCTACATCACGCCGGACCCAACCGACGAGCTGGACAACTTCGTAGTGGGCCGCCGGCCGTGCGCGTCGATCGAGCAGCTGCGGACCTTTGACGTCGTGTGTCGACTGCGGCGCAAGAAGTCGGACCTGGAGGAGGAGCGTGATCGACGACGGAAGGCCCTCGACAAGGCCATGGACCACATCCGCGAGCTCTGGGCCATGCTCAAGATCAACGAGGACGACCAGGACAGGAGGGAGTTCCTTGTCCGTAAGGACGCCCTCCCCGCTTACTCTGCACAGCAGATCGCTGTGGTGCGCATGCCCCCCCCCCCGTCTTTTAATTTTCTAATCGACGTCTCAACAATCTATCGGTTCAATCGCTCAACTCCTGCTCCACGACCGATCTAACGCTGGCAATGCCACGCGCTTGCGGTGGCTGCGTTGAAACAAAACGCAGTGCAAGGAGGAGCAGATGCGGCTGGAGAAGATAAGCGAGTCCAAGATAAAGGAGATGATCGAGGACGAGAGGAGTCGGCTGAAGGACCTGTGGAAGCAGCTGCACATGAGCGACCAGCAGATTCAGGAGTTTCTCGACTCGCTGGCCAACACCGGCGCCGGTAAAACGCCCACCCCGCCCCACTCCGTCCTATCCGTGGTCTCCTTCGCGGCCTGAAGCATTCCGCTCATTCCATTCGCGCTCGTCCTCTGGGGTGCCAGGCAAGTACTCGTTCGACGTGCTGGAGGCGATGCGGGTCGAGGTGAAGATTTTGACGGAGCGGCTGGCGCGAATGGGACCGCTGATCAAGCTCATCGTGCGGCGCGAGTGGATCAAGAGCGAGATGCGGGCGTTCGAGACCAAGGCCTCGGAGAAGTCCCGGCTCTTTGGGCGGAGCACGCAGCTGCTCGAGGAGGAGAAGTTCCGGAAGATCGTCGCCCACGAGTTCCCGCGGCTCACCGACAAGCTCAAGAAGGGGCTGGTCAAGTATGAGGTGACCCCTCCCTCCTCTCACGTTCTCTCTGCCCGTGCACCCTGCCCGCCGCAACGCAGGGCCTCCACTCACCCACGCACGCTAGACTCACTCGTGTGTGTGTGTGTGTGTGTGTGTGTGTGTGTGTGTGTGTGTGTGTGTGTGTGTGTGTGTGTGTGTTCAACCATCGCAGAGCAAATACACGGAGCGGTTCGTGTTTCAGGGAAAGCGGTACCTCAAGACCATGCAGGAGGAGCAGCAGCAGCCCAACTTTGCTCTGCTTCACCTCAAGCTCTTCTCGGGTCAGTTCGCCCTCTCCCCTCCCCTCCTCTTCCCCTCACTCCTACCTCCCGCCTGGCGCTGGCGGTCTTTCTCACACGACGGGGCTCCCTACTGCCGTGCAGGCAACGGAAAAGAGGAGGCGCCCGTGAACAAGCAGAACCTGATGGGCATGATCACCATGCAGAAGAAGGAGAAGCTCCCACCGCCGGTATGCATGTGCCTGTGACTGTTAAGAGAGGACGGGGAAGGGAGGGAGGCGCACGCGTGCTCATGCGGTGGTGGCGCCTTTCTTTCCGCTCCAGGAGCCGGCTGCGGCGGCTCCCGCTTCCGTCGCTCAGCTCGCGGGGTCGTCTTCGCGGGTTCCCACCAAGCAGCACACTTCAACGAAGTTGTCGTCCAAGACCTCCTCTACCACCACCACCACCGCTTCATCCTTGTCGACCTCGACCTCTCGAACCAAAGACCCTGCCACTGACTCTGCCACCTCTCCGACTCGCTCCACGTCCACTTCCACTCCATCCAAACCTTCTTCATCTTCATCATCATCATCTTCCTCCTCCTCCTCGACTCGACCAAAGACTCCCTCAGCCAGCAAGGAGAAACCAGACAGGCCACCGGCCACCCCAGCCTCTGCGACCAAGTCCAAACTCGCGCGAGAGGAGAACGTGGTCAACGGCAGCAGACCAGCGCCATCAGCAACGCCTGCTGGAGAGAGCAGTAAGGCCAAGCGATACAGTGCGACGCTGTCGAACTCGGGCGTGCTCTTCACGCCGGGCCGCCCCAGCAATCGAGGTACGGCGGGGGCACGGGCGACCCAGCTTTTGCACGGAAGCCTCACACCAAACTCTCTTGACAGCAACCATCGACGTGCGTTCGGTGCTGAGCGGCAGCTCGAGCGCCACTCCCTCTGCCGCCTCGCGGAGCCGAACGGCAGCAGCCGTATCGACAGCGGCCACGCCCTTGAGAGACTCATCAAAGAGAGGTGCCAAGCCCACTGCCCATCCCTGTGCCACAATCGCAAGCCACTTGGCTTGGCCTCGGCATGCCGGCCACTAACCCTGTGCCCTGCAGTCCCCGCCACGCCTTCTCGCACAACAGCTCCGTCGAAGGATCCTGCGGCTACACCCGCGCGGGCCTCCAAGTGCGCTCTCCTCCCTTCCCTTTTGTCATCATGACGTTGATCACGCGGTGTGATGGCTGACCCGCAACTGAATCGAATGGCAGGGCGGGGACGGCCAAGCCTCCAGAGGACGAGAGCGCAACGCAACCACCATCGTCCTCCAGACTCAATCGTTCATTGTCCTCGCGAGCTGTGCGCAACATCTAGCAGTCGTTTTTGAACCCTAGACCACCACCCCCCCAGTCCCGTGTAGGCACTTGAGGGCACTCACTTTCACGGACAGCACGGACGTGGCAAGATGTTTTCCATGCTGGCACACAAACCATTGGGGCCGATGAGGCAGAGCACAACTCAGTTCGACTGCTTGGTGTTGCTTGTACCGCGCTACACGTCGTTCATTGTCGTACCCTTCATTTTCATTCTATCGCCTGAGAGCTGGACGATGGATGCTTCACCACCAGCGCAACCCGCCTCGAGAAGAGAAAAAGCACGCACGACCATGCCCCAGCACGCTCCCATGGCGAACCACCACGCCCACCGCGCCATCTACTCGGAGTAACCCAAAGCTAATTGTCCAATGGATCCACCTTCTTTTGCTCTCATCATGGCAAAGATGTGAAGCAAACATGTCTTCAGCACTGAATGGCAAGCGGTTGACGTTTACAAGACGCACCGCTCTCAGGCAGAGTCGGTGGCTGAAAGCTCGGCGATCATCTGCTGCAGGTGCTCGGCGGGCAACGGCCGCGCGACGAGGATGCCCTCCAACCAGCGTAGCTCCTGCACACGCGAGAGGTGCCCAACACAGACGCACGTACGTGAGTGCACACGGCGACCAGGCCGCTTTTGCCATCGCGTTTCGGTGAGGAAAGAAAGGGGAGGTGCTCCGTACGTCAAGCAAGGTCTCGTGGCGGTAGCTGATGCGAATGTCAGGCACATTGGTCTTGTTGATGTCTGCTCAACACATCACGCAAGGAAGCCGATGATGAGCATGCAAACTATGGGTGGGGAGGGGGTTGGCGTTACCGTTTCCACGGGGCCCGGGCATTTGGTAGTGGGGGCCGAGCCAGTGGGACTTGACGGCGTGCTCGAAGCCACTCTGGTAGACGCTGTTGCGGGCAATCTCGCAGAGATCGGTGGGCGTCAGCTTGTAGACCTGGCCCGCCACGCTGTACTCCTCCACCAGCGGCTCCTTGGTGATGTGGAACTGCAGCGGGTCGTCTGTCGAGAGCGACACGTTCAACCCTGCCATATGCAATACGCAATAGAGCGGTTTGAGTGCCCCTGGCAGCCTTTCCACTCAAGAGGACACACACAGCACGCACCCTTGGCAAAGAAGTTGGGGAACGGGTTCTTCTGGTACTCGACGAACAGGTTGTTGTTCGAGGATGGGGACATGGCCAACCCGACCTGCGCCAAGTAGTACCTACGACAAGACACCGGGCATCGGTCAGCTAACGATGCACACGAAACGACACACGTGCGATGAACATTGTCGTTGGGAGGTCCAGACGTACAGGTACTGGAGGACGGGCGCCTTGCGCAGATTGATGCCGTGCGAGATGTTCTCAGACGTGAGGAACGCCGCTACACGCAAAAAAAAAAAAAAAAAAAAAAAAAAACACACGAAAAAACAACGAAAAAACGAAAACCGTGGCATTAGTAGCGGCCAGGGTAGCGCTGTGTACGGTCGTTTGCACACTGCAGTCAAGGGTTCATACCGGCGAGATGGTCGATTTCTCCGGCCTCGCCGCTGTGCGGGCGAAGGACGAACGTGCCTGCCGTTCACGATTAAAAGAGAGGGCGGTGAGCAGCGGCGAAGAAATGGCGGTGGGGGAAGGGCGCGACTCACGCATGTTTTTGGACTCGCGGAACTTGTTGAGGGCGTAGAGGTTGGAGTAGAGGTAGTAGAGATAGTAGGAATAGGGCGGGTTGCGTTTCTGTTCATCGGTGGCAGACACGAGGTAAGTCCATGCAACCGCCTATTATTCAATCAATAAATGAAGACCGGGCGTGTACCTTTGTCCACTCGTTGGGCTCCGGAATGCTCTCGTACAGACGCTGCTCGGGCTGGAGAAAATAATAATAATAATAAACAAAATAAAAATCAGCGATTAATAAATACCACAAAGGGGAGGTAACGGCCACACGGACGAGACGTGCCTTGCTCTCGTCGTCAACGCAGTCGATGCCGATGACCTGTTGGAGGAACTGGTGGAGAGCGGGGTTGGAGGCTGGGTCGCGGGTGACTTCGAAGAGCGGTCGGAAGATGTTGCAGAGCAAGTCCTCGAACGACTCCAGGTTGGGCGTCGCCGACTCGCGGAAGATCTCGTAAAGACGCGGGATCTGAATAAGCCACCTATCCGTCGTCGCCACGTCGGTCACAACGCGCCCACGCACGTACAACGCACGCTAAGCGATGGGGCAAGAGATCACTGGCTGGTCGGATGAGGTGGGCGGGTACCTGACGTTGTCGGAGTGGATCTTGTTGTCGATGAACCAGTTGGCGAGCTGAGTCCATTCGTCGGGCGAACGGCCGTAGATGGATATGCGGTACTCGGCACTCTGGTATTTGGTGTCCTCGAGCGAGCGCATCAGCTCCTGCGTGATCTCGGCCATGTACTTGCCCTTGATGAAGTTGGACGTCTTCAGGAAGATCTCCCTCAGCCTGCTTTGTCCGCCTACACCACCACGCGTCTGCGTCAATCGGCTGGCCATTTGTGCGTGTGCGCGTGCGAGAGTAGCGAGCGACGTACAGGGGTTGTACTTGAGATTGAACTTGTCGAAGCGGTGGAAAATGTTCTTGTCGGCCTGCAACACCAGACCACAGAGCAGCGGAACGACCTTTGGTGAGCTGCCCACGGAGGCGACTCAGGGGGGGTAGGGTGTGTGTACGTGGACGTCGAGCGTGTCAACGGAGAGCTGGTAGGGCGAGAGATTGAGCGACTCGAACACCTCCTGGAGGGTGAGGTAGCGACCGTCTCTGTAGATTACCACATCATCGGGACACTCGCGCAGCTTTTTCTTGATGAACTTGAGCAGGTGCTGTGTGATCATAATCACCGCCGGCGGGAGGTGTGAGTGAATCGCAGCCTGAACAACGGCGCGCAGCTGAGTGGCGAAGTCGAGCGCGAGGCGTGGTACCTTTTGGTTCATGGCCGACGAATGGTGGACGTGCGTGTCCACCTTGCGCACGTTGTAAAAGTCTCTGTGCGGCACGGTCTTTTGCTCCTGCGGGTGGGGCACGTTCTCATTGCGTGAGCCGTCGCGTCAACAGCATAGGCGGGAAAACCCCACGATCCAGGAGGACAGCGCACCTCAACTTCCTTGGACTCGTTGAGCACGGCGTGAAGATGGAAACGCGCCTCGAGTACGTGGAGCCTGCGTGGACATGTCGATGTTGGCACAGGAGGCGACAACACCAAAAAAGAACGGGACATGGAGGGGATGACGTGCCTGCGATAGGAGATACTCTTGGCAGGCCCAGCAGTGGCCACACGCATCATGTAGTTGACGTCTTGGAAAAACTCGCGCACGTTCGGAGCCGCTTCAAAGGCCGGTCTGTCCTCTTCCTCCGCTGAGGACAGAGTGGGGGTGTGTACACGTTGGACAAAGGGACACACGGGCATTGGCAGAAAAGAGACGAGAGCTGCGAGGGCGTGGACGAACCTTGGGCATTCTCGAAAACCACAAACACGCCGCTCCTCATCTCAAACGTATGCTGCGAAGGCGCCCCGCCAATGGAAAAGGAAGATGAGAGTAAGTAAGTGTGCGTGATTCTCCCATGAGAACGTGATGCCAATACCGCTGAGGCAGTGGGAACGTCCACGGGCGGAGGCGTGCCAAAGGTGGAGTCGAGGGAGTAGGGCCACGGAGACTGCCAAGAACAAAATACACATCAGTACAGAGGCCAGGAAGAGGCACGACGATGGACGAGAAGAACGCGCGGGACGTTTAGGTGCGGAAGGGGCACCTTGGGCTGGTACAGATACTTCTTGCGCAGCGCCAGACACTTTTGGATGTCCCTCGCGGTCTCAAGCGCTTCATCGGTGATCACCTGACCCTCTGTAGTGATGATGATCCTCTACACCCGACACATCACGAACGCAAGTCAGTCGGCGATACATGGCGGCTCGATGCGCACAGAGACAACGAGGTGAGGGGAGAAAAACTCGTGGTCCAACCGTTGCTGACCGCACAGGGACAGGGCAAATACCTGGAATGGGGAAGGCTCGTTGCGCGAAGGCCCGGTCGGGCGAGCGATGACGCTGGTGGACTGCCGCAAGGAGACGGCAGGCTTCTCCTGTTGTCCGCCGGAAAGGAGAGCATGTCAGAGATTAAAGAATAAATAAATCATGTGAATAAATGTATAGATTGAAGAAATGGAATATAAAAAGTTAACATGATACCACGGCAGCTGCCATCGCTACTGGAAGCATCTGCCCTTGGTGCCTCCGGTTAATCAATGAAATAATAGAAAATAAAAATAACAAATAATAGTAGCACAGGCTGCTGACCTTGAGCTCGGTGATGGTGTCGCGGTAGGTGAGCGACGTAGAGGGGGCGGTGGTGCCATCCCCATCCTCCTCCAATTCTCCTATACTCGAAGCTGATCTTGAGCCCATCATTGGTGATTCAGAGGTGCTTGGCACGACAGGGTGAGGTGCAGATGCAGATCCAGGCACGACAAGTGGAGGCGAGGCTGCACGCTTGGTTGTTGCTTGATGCTTGTGATCCATGCTGCTCTACGTCTGCTGCTTCCCGTTCGAGATCTGTGTCTCCCTGTCTTTGCGTGTGCGTTTTTGGCTACTGCTGGTTGCCTTGCAGACAAGGCACGTTCGCAAAAAAAAAGTTTGTGTTTAAAATTTCCGACGTGTCGGAAAAAACCACGCAGGCAATCTCCCGAGCTGCTGCTGCTGGACGCACAAAGCATCAGCCCACGGGGTTCTGGCCTTGTGGGGGGCAGAGAACCGCCAAGAGCAACTCATCGAACTCGTCTATCGGGGTGTCGTTCTTGCCGCCACTGGGAAAGGAGCGGCGAGCCGATTAGTGCAATAAGAGTTGATGGGTTGGTAGTGTTATGTGTGCGTCGTCGTACGGGAAAGATTCAGCATAGAGAGCGGCAAGCTCGAAGAGCCGCTCAATCCATTGGTCGAGCGCGCCTAGCCGTAGCCCTTTGCCCAACTCGCCCTGTCTCTTTTGTTGCACCTGTGTGTCTTTGAGTCGGGGTGGCCATCCGCTTTGTGTCGTGGAATCTAGACAGGCACGGCCGCGTTACCAGTTGCGAGAGCAGTGGCCAGACATCATCTGGAATGGCCACGCCTGCGGTGAGCTCATCAAAATTGATTGGAGGAAGTGCCCTCCCCTCCTCGGTCTTCGCCCGCATCCACTGGAGAGGAAGAGGTAGAGGCAAGGTAAGACATTCATCTCAGATAACTATGGTCACATGCAACGTGCCTCGACGCTCAGAAGCGGTCGGATGATGTAAAAGTACTTCTTGAGCGACACAACGTCCATCGGTCCCTTGTTGTTCTCAAAGTAGAGCTTGTCGTGCTTCTGTTATTTCTACGCCTGGATTAGACGAGTGATTGGGTGGAAACAGGATGGGAGTGTGACCTTTGCCATGTTGATGTAGTGATGGGTGAGCGCCCGCGGCTGAAAATGCTTCCGGGCGAGCGCCATCACTCGAGCGTAAAACGCTTCGTCCGCGTAATAGACGATCGGCGAACGCAGCCTGGAGGCAAGGGCGAGTTGAGATCCAAGCCACTACCACATACACAGTAAAACCAAGCGCCCGAACCAATCCAATAAGGCAGGGTTGGATTCACGAAGGAGGCCGAGCGCCTTGTCTACGTCCCAACCAAACATGTCCAGCTCTACCGATACGCCAGCAGCTTCGTCCACGCCTTCCATGGGCGGGACTGGTCATGTGGAAATGAGCGTAAGCGGCCAACCAACCGAGCGTGGTGTGCACCAACGCACGTTCGATGGTGCTGCTTGCCCGAATGTTGAGCGAGGGCCGACGCGATGGAGAGATCGAGAGGTACTCTCTGGACGTCAGTTGCGAGTTAGGGGGCGTTTTTCACCACGCACGTGCTTAGTGTCCTCAACAGGTACCGCAGAGGCCGAGCGTAGACAAAGCGAACATCTAGGTCGGAGGCGGGGTGAGCGAGGCCCGCTGCTCGACTGCCGCCCTCAGCCACGAGCAGCAGCCTTACGCCCCACTCCACCGCCCTTGCCTCTAGAGCTTCCCTCACCCTTTGACCGAGCTCTGTCATTCCTGTTCAATGGCAGTGGACCACTGAGGTGGTGCACATGACAAGAGGATGCAGGGAACATACTTTCGTGCTCTCTTCCGACAACCTGTCGTGTTTGTTGTCGTTCGTTTGGTCGCTGTTTCTCGGAAGCTTGTTTATTTTCCCACTTCTTTTCCTTTTCTTTGACCTTGGCTCCGGCACCAAGAGAGATCAACACGACAAGCTCGCGATGAAGTCCGCCTCGAAGGGTTCCGCAAAGGTAATCCTTACCCGTTCGCACCTCTTGCGGTGTTTTGGCGAAATCGCGAGGAGCATCCCATTTTAATCATCCAATTTTAATCTTAATCTGAAATTCACGCCGCACAGCGAAAAAGGGACGAGGAGGAGGCATCTCAGAAGAAGAAGGAAAGCAATGCCACCTCAAAGGTTGTAGATGTTGAGCCCCCGGCCAAGAAGACCAAACAGGCCGAAGAGCCTCGCTCCTTTGCCTCAACTGCCGAATGGTGCTCCTTTCGCTTTTATTTTTCTATTATTTTTTACTAGTTGCTGGTTGCTGACGCGCGAGCGCCCAGGCTGGAGTCAGAGAGGTGGAGCCAGGTGGGCTTGGGCGATGGGCCAGACTTCTACAGCGCCGTTGCTGCGCCCAACGTGGAGCTGTGGCTTATTAAAGCGCCCGTCGAGGTGCAGTTCTTCTGTCTGCTTAACTCTTGTCCTGAGACCACACGCCTAACACTTTCCATCACTCTTTGTGCACTCCAGTTTGATGCCTCCGCCCTTGTGGACAAGGAGCTGTCCGTTGAGCACTTTGCCGATCTGAGGTCGGGTCACGCTGCCTCCCGCTTCACTGTGGAGGTTGAAGGTAGGACCCTACCGAGTGGCCTCTCTTTCCCTTTACGCGGGCGCTGACCGTTTGTCTCTCAGGAGAGAAGTATGCTGTGCAAGCCGCTGACCCGGGAGAATACAGGCAGCTCATCGACATCGTGCCTTCCACTGAGGAGCAGCGAATCCTCCTTGGTACCCCGCGTCCTGAGGGCACCCGCATCTCGTTCCGCCGCGTGTGTGTTGACCGGATGGCGTGCAGGCAAGCCGTTTGAGCGGGGCTTCAACATCACCCACGCCGTCGATGCGCAGGACATCAGCGTGGTGCCGATTCGCCCACGGCCGATCGTACCTCAGCCCTCCAACCTCCGCCTGCGCTTCCGGCCCCCCGGCTACGGTAAGCCGCCGTGCACCCCCAGCCACTCCTCCCTGCTTCTGCCTTTCTGTCTCCTCAGGGCGCATCCACCCATGCGTGTCTCACTCGATCATCTTTCGTACTCGCCGTTGGTTGATTGCGCGCAGTGATGACCAAGAAGGAGAGCAAGGAGGAGGAAGTGACGTCCAAGAAGCATTCCAAGGCCGTCCACATCGCCAAGCGCACCACCCCGCCGCTCCGGCCGGTCCCCATCGCCAACAAGGCTGGCGTCATCCCGCCACCGGAAGACGAGGTGCCCACCTGCTTATCCTCTTGAGTCTCAGTCCATTCACGCTGCGAGTCCGGAGGTCTCACCACCCCCTCGTGTGTCGCAGGTGGACGAAGACACCGGCGATGATGAAGAGGAGGAAGCGAAGGAGGAGCAGGAGGTACCACTGGAGAGAAAGAAGAAAAAGAAGAGCAGCGAAAAGGGGGCCTCCCCAAAGGCAGACGCCAAGAAGTCGAAGAAGGCCGAAGCCGCCACGCCCACCAAAAAGAAAAAGAAGAGCAAGAAGAGCAGCAAGGCAAAGGACGAGTGAAGAGCGACGCGCGACGCAGTACATGGACGATCGTGTCAGTTGTGTGTGTGAATTCATTCTACCATTTTGTTTCTCCAGACACTCCCCTGCAGGCGGCTTCCACTCTCTCTCTCTCTCTCTCTCCGCGCGTGCTAGGTTCAGACTGGCTCAGTGTGCCCAAGTATCAATCAACTCGCTTAGCTCCTCTCGATGTTGAAGCTTTGCATGAGCTGCATGAAAGAGTCGCCGAGCAGCTCGTACACGAGCTTCGTTTCCTTGCCCACCTCAATCCATTCCTGCGGAGAGCGCGCGTGAGCGGGAGGTCCTCCACCACCCGCGTTGTGGGGGGGAGCGACTGAATGTGAGAGTGAAGGGTGGTGGTTACCGCAAGGGTGATCTGGCCATCCTTGTCCTTGTCGAGCTGGCGCACAAGGTCAGCCGCCTTCTTGATCGCCTCTGATTCGGAGACCTTGCCCTTGTTGCTCAGCCTGAGCACCTGAACGGGCGAGAGCGACGGGGAGCGGGTAAGGCAGCTGCCACGATAGGACCACGTCACGTCGTTGGCCCTGTGTGGCGCCGGGGAGGGGAGGCTGCAGGGACGCACCATCAGCACGTTGGTGATCTCAGAGTGGTCGAGCACCTTGTTGCCATCCTGATCAAAGGCGTTGAAGATGTGCTTCAGCTTCTCCTCCTCGCTGCCCTTAAGGTAGACACCGAGCCACACCAGCAGCTCGCGGAAGGAGATCTGAAAGAAAGAAGGGAAAAAAAATCAAAACAACGATTTGTTAGAAAGAGAGTGCGCAACGATTAGAAGAGGGAAGAGAGTACCGAGCCGTTCCTATCCATATCCATGTTGTCAAAGATCTCATCAAGGTCCAGCTTGTCGCCAAGCAGCTGAATGTATTGCGTGACAATAAAGAGCGCGTGTGAGAAACGTAAAACGGCTCTCCCATCAATGGGCATTGATGGTTGCAACTAAAATTAAAAGCAGCAAATACAACAGCGCGCACCTGTGCGGCATCGCGACCCACGTGATCGCGGAAGAGATTCTTAAACTGCTCCTTGTTAAGTTCAGGATTCTTCTTGTCGGTCGCTCGGCTGAGGAAATCCTTCTTCAAGACCTTCAGCTCCTTGTTGGTGTACCCATACTGAGTCACCAGCTCCTTGTCCTGCTTCGTGAGGCCCGCTCCCATCTTGGTATCTCTTGATTGTATCCTTCAGTGCAAAACCACCCTTTATATATTATTTTCAAACTCTGAAATGCGATTCGCGAGCATACATGCCAGTGAAAGTGCGTCGCGTTTTCAATTTAAGGATGGCGGCAAAATCCCGGCTTTGATCGCGATGAGCAAGAAAGCGTAGCCAACAAAAAGATCCGGCGCAAGATCCAATCGTTGGATTTAAAGAAGTAAGAATAGCAACATGAGAGCCGCCAATCTGCGCCTGCGAGCCCTGCCTGCCCGCCTTGGCTCTACACCTCTGCCTCACGCCTCGTCGGCTCCTCTTGTTAGCCGTAGGCTCTATGCCGTACGTTATTCCTCTTGCGTGTTGAGATGAGAGGCTACCATCGGAAAAATTTGAATATGATTTCTTGACGTACTCACTAGCGCCCACTGCGCAATGCTCAGGCATCCCCCCTTGCTCGCAAATCTCAACTTACGTTCCGTTCCTCAATAAATTGGCGTTTGCAGGATAAGCCCGCTGAGACCAAGACCGTAACGCTCATTCCTGGTGATGGCATCGGTGAAGAAATTTCGGAGGCGGTGGTGCAGATCTTCTCTGCCGCGAAGGTTCCCGTGTCGTGGGAAACCGTGAAGGTGTCCACCACGACCGCCAAGGAGGGCAGTCTCTCTTCGCTGCTCGGTGGCGACGTCATCGAGTCGGTCAAGAGGACTCGCCTCGCTCTGAAGGGTACGCTCGCTTTCTTTCCTTGTTCCTATCCTTTGAACTTCTTCCTTCTGCCAAATCTTCATCAAATCTCGCCTCTTACGTGTTGCACTGCTCCAGCGTAGCTCTCGCCTTCTCACTTTCTGTCTGCACTCTTTTAGGCCCGCTTGCCACTCCCATTGGCAAGGGTCACATGTCGCTCAACTTGGCCCTGCGCAAGCAGTTCAACCTCTACGCCAACGTGCGGCCGGCCCGCTCTATTCCCGGCGTCAAGACCGCGTACGACAACGTCGACATTGTGGTCATTCGTGAGAACACTGAGGGCGAGTACTCTGGCATCGAGCACCAGGTAACCCGACAGCAGAGCTCTCTTTCCCTCCTTCTTACATCGTTATAGACAAAGATGGTTGATGCTGATCGTGATGCCTTGCAGGTTGTTCCCGGTGTGTGCCAGTCCATCAAGCTCATCACGAGGGAGGCGTCGAGGCGCGTTGCGCAGTATGCCTTCCAGTACGCCGAGAAGCACAACAAGGACAAGGTGGCTGCCGTTCACAAGGCCTCCATCATGTACGCGCCCACGCTCCACGAACGGCCACGTCTCCCAGCAGCCACGGCGCTGCTAACGCAGGTCCTTTCCCAGGAACCTTTCCGATGGTCTGTTCCTCAAGTCGTGCCGCGAGGTGGCCTGCGCCTACCCCTTCGTCGAGTACGAGGAGATCTCCGTCGACAAGGTCTGCATGCAGGTACCGTCTCCTCTTCCCTCTTTTCCTCTGATGTCTTGGAGCCCTTATGGCCCGGTCAGCACGCCCGTGTTTGTGCCTGTTCATCTTGAGCGCTCACCCACTCGTTGCGATGGTTGTCACAATGGATATCGCCGTGTAGCTGGTGATGGCTCCCGAGAAGTTCCAAGTGCTGGTGCTCCCCAACCTGTACGGTGATATTGCCAGCGATCTCTGCGCCGGTCTGGTTGGTGGTCTCGGCCTCACTCCCTCCGGCAACATTGGCGCCGATACCGCCATCTTCGAGTCGGTATGGCCGCCACCAGACGCCCCGTTCTCCTCTCGCTGTTCTTTCGCCTTTTGGCATTGGCGCCGTGTTCATCTCTCCCTCTCTCTCCGACGTCAATCTGGGTCTTTAGGTTCACGGCACGGCTCCCGACATCGCCGGCCAGAACAAGGCCAACCCCACCGCTCTGCTCCTCAGCGCAGTCATGATGCTCAGGCACATGGGCCTCTTCAATTACGCCAGCCGCATCGAGCGTGCCACCTACGACGTGCTCCGCGAGGGCAAGGTACGCCTCTACGACTTTTACTTTCTACCAGAGCCTTGGTGTGTCCTGTCTGACCCGCGTGTGGGCGTGTGGCTTCTCCTCAGACGCTCACGGGCGACCTTGGCGGCTCAGCCACCACGACCCAGTTCACGGATGCCATCTGCCAGCGCGTGTCCAACGACCACCAGGCCTAGAGCTGCGCCTAGAACCTCCCGACCTGCCCTTGTCTTTTTGCTTGCTCGAGCTCGTACAAACAAGAAGGCGAAGTTGTTCATCGCTGTGTTTTTTTTTTTTTTTTTTGATTGGCTTTTTGAAATCGGAAGTGGTTTCGTAATTGAATTTCGATTGTTCTTCGGTCTGCGTTCCGGCAATTCCCACTTTTAGCTGGCCGCCAACCCAAGAGCGGGAGTCCGGCAGAAGTTGTTGTGGTTGCCACGGGGCGAGTTTGTTCTACTGGCGAAGGAGCACGCCCCGCTTCCGCTTCTGGTTCGCTGTACTCGGCTTCACTGTCCAACTGCGTTTACAAGAGAGACTGCGAACTCGGCCACTGTTAGAAAACAACTGACTGAGACGGGGCGGTGATGAGTGAAGGCAAGCGCAACAGCGCCATGCTGTCCGCCAAGCAGATGTTTGAAGACAAAACCCGCACAGTGCGCAATCCTCCGTCTTTACCCGCAGTTTATTTTAGGAGAATTATTACGAGAGGTTGATTGAGCTGGGGAGTGAGATTGATGAAAGATGAACCTTATCCTCCAGTGCCCTGCGCTGACTTGTTTTATACATTAATTATTATTTATTTCGCTCAGGATGGCGGGACCGCGCCCGCAGAAAAGAAGAGCACGGGCTCCCGCATTACAGTGCAAGCGGAGACCTGTGACGTCTGTGCAAAGCGGGTTTATGCCCTCGAAAAAGTACAGGCCGGTACGCCCTCCCCCCTCTGCTCGGTTGTGCAGCTTGCCCGCAACGCGGTGTGCGGTGGGTCTCACCCCGTGCCGTTATTCGGTTCGTGCAGATGGCAAGAACTTTCACAAGGAGTGCTTCAAGTGCGATCACTGCAAGTCCATGCTAAAGCTGGGCTCCTATGCCTCTCTCCAAGGTAACGCTCGCTCCGCACCTTCTCCCTCCTCTACTTCTGCGCGTGCTCACATGCAGCGGTGAGACCGGTTGGCCTCATCACGGTCACTCGTGACGCTAACGGCCCATCGTGATCTCACAGGCAAATACTATTGCAAGCCTCACTTCAAGCAGCTCTTCGCGCTCAAAGGCAACTACGCCGAAGGTAACCTAACCCCTCTCCCCAGATGCCGCCGCAGTTGCGCGCCGCAGTCTCCGACTCGCTGCCCTTGCTCATACGATTTCGCAATCGTTCGCGGCCGTCTCGTGGTGCACACAGGCTTTGGCGAGAAGAAGCCCGAGGAGATGTGGAAGGAGGGCCGGGAGAGCGCCCGCAAGAGCTCGTCGCCTCGCGAAGAGGGCGAGAGCGAGAAGGAGAGGAAGGAGCGCGAGAAGAGGGAGGAGAAGGAGCGCAAGGAGAAGGAGAAGAAGGAGGAGAAGGAGCGCAAGGAAAAGGAGAAAAAAGAGAAGAAGGAAAAGAAGGAAAAGAAGAAGAAGGACAAGAAGGAAGGGTCCAAGCTGCTGACCTCGACGTCGACGCGAGACCTGGATCTGGAGAGCGACCTCGAGTCGGATACCGATGACGACTCGTCCATCAAGGACACGTCGTCGCGCAAGTCGAAGAAGAAGGGCGGCAAGGAGAAGAGGAAGGAGCTGGAGAAGACGGTCAAGGAGCAGGAGCAGGCCATCGGCGCCAAGGACGAGGAGATCCGAACGAAGACGGCCGAGCTGGAGAAGGACAAGCGGGAGCTGGAGAAGAAGGACAAGGAGATCGACAAGCTGCAGAAGAAACTCGACGAGCTCAAGGAGAAGCAGAAGAAGGCCGAAAAGGACGTGGGCGAGAGCGAGGCGCTGGCGTCGCTCAAGCGGGAGAACGACGACCTGCGCCGCCAGAAGGAGGAGACCGAGGACCGGCTCGAGAAGCAGCTCGACGGCGAGAAGGAGAAGCGGGAGGCCGCGCAGCGGGAGCTGGAGCAGGTCAGGCGCGACAAAGACAAGGCCGTCAAGGACGCCGACGACCTCCGACGCGAAAAGGACAGGTATGCGATCCCGGAGGACTCCTTCGTCGACGAGGAGAGCAGCAGTCGGCTGACATGACACCTTTCCCCTCCTCACCCCAGGGTCAAGCGAGATGCCGACGATGCCAAGTCGGAGAAGGAGAGGCTCGCCAAGGAGCTGGCCAAAGGCCAGTCCGGTACGCTCGCCGCCTCTCTTCTCGCCATCAGCGCGCAGAGGGGCAATCGCTTAACGTCAAGGGCTCGGCCGCTGTGACAGGCACCGACTCGCTAAAGCGCGAGAAGGAGGCGGCCGTCAAGCTGGCAGACGACCTCAAGCGCGAGAAGGAGCGGCTGACCAGGGAGCTCGACGACCTCAAGAAGGCGTCGTCGCGCAGCGCTTCGGACAAGGTCGAGAGGGATCGGCTCGCGCGGGAGAACGAGGACCTCATCCGCGACAAGGAGAGGCTCCAGCGGGAGCTGGACGCCAAGACGCGCGAGGTCGAGGACGCGACCCGGCAGCGGGACGCCGCGAAGAGCGACCTCGAGAAGAAGGTCGCCGAGCTCACCGACAAGGTGGAGAGCGTCAAGCGCGCCAAGCACAGCCTTAAGGAGCAGCTCAAGACGCTGGAGAGCCGTGGCGGCAGGGACTCGCGGGCAGGCAAGGACGCGTCGGCCAAGGAGGAGGAGCTCCGGCACAAGATCGACGACATCAAGAAGGAGCGGGACAACGCCAGGGCCGACGTGGAGAACCTCCGGAGGGAGAAGGAGGCCAAGGACAAGGAGCTGCGCAAGCTCAGGGACGAGCGGGACGACGCGGCGAGGAAGGCGCAGGACCTGGAGCGGAGGCAGCGGGAGGTCGATCAGCGCGCCCAGGAGCTCAAGAGCCGCAACGACGACCTCAACGCCAAGCTCGCGGCCGCGCTCGAGACCGGCGGGCCCTCGCGGAAGCCGTCCGCCGTCTCGGCTGCCGCAGGTGCCGACGCCGAGGCTCTCCGTAGCGAGATCGAACGCCTCAAGGCCGAACTGGCCGACGCAAAGAGCAGCAGGGGCAAGAAGAGCCGTGACGGAGACGTAGGCCTCCCACCTCTCTCCTCGCCTCCTCTGGGTTTTCCCTGTGCGTGCGTGGTTGTGGCTCATTCGCGACTCGCTCTAGCAGGACTCGGACTCGGACTCTGATTCGGGTTCGGACTCGGACTCGGATGGCTCGGACGACAGCGACTCGGACGACGAGGGCGGCGGTGGAAAGAACAAGGCCAGGAAGCTCAAGCGCAAGGTGGCGGAGCTCACGACGGTGGAGAAGTTTGTCCACCTGGCCGGCATCCCCGCCCATGGCAATGGTGAGCGAGACGGCAGCGACGACGACGACGATTCGCCGCGCGGAGAGGAGCGGGAGAAGATGCACAAAGAGCTCTACGGCCGGCTTCTCCGTAAGGACGCGTTCCAGGTCGACGGCAATCACGGGCGCCTCTTGGGGCATCTTCTGGAGGCCATCGCCGCCAACACCGCGGTACCTGCCCTTCCCCCAGCTTGCCCCCCCCCCCCGCTTCGCTCCCTATGCTCGGTGTCGCTCATCGCCATTCGTTGGCCCGTTTCCACACACCACAGAAAAGCGCAGGCGATAACGCGATGCTCTGCTATTGGCTGTCCTACACCACTCGCCTGCTCCATTTCATCAAGACCGAGGTACCGGCCGCTTCTCCTCTCTCTCTCGCTGGCCTGGTGGAGCGAGCGTGTGGCTGACGGTGATGGTGCTGGTTGGCCTGGCCGTGCAGGCATCGCTCGACGAGAAGCTGGCGTCGGAGGTCGAGTTCTGGGAGGAGCTGGAGGACCCCAAGACCAGCGGCGTGCAGGTCTCCAAGATCACCTCCACCGCCGACGACGGCGTCGAGGCCTTCCTCAGCGGAATCCACGCCGAGATTATCAAGGTCTACTCGGGCCTGCTCGCCAACGTCCGCAAGACCGTCATGCCCATGCTCAAGCCCTGCATCCTCCGCCAGGCCCAAAAGTACACGACCATACTGTTTATTATTATTATTTTTTTTAAAAAATACTTATTTATATTTCTGTATGACTATTATTAATAATGTTATTCTTGTTTTAAAAGGGTGGTACAGAGGAGCCGAGGCTTCATCCCGTGGGACGTGAACGAAAGCCTCAAGAGCGTGAGGGACATCATCCGGGTGCTGCAGGAGGTGCTGTTCTGTATGAGCTCCGACCAGTACAAGGTCTACCCGATCATCGTCCGCCAGTTCTTCACCCAAGTGTTCCTCGAGATCGACGTCGCCCTCTTCAACAAGCTCATCGAGTGCTCGCTCCCGCCCGACCCCAAAGCCCAGCGCGGCGGCGAGCCCCCCAAGGACTACTGGTAACCCCCCCCCCACTCCCCGCTGTCGTCTCGTACTGTCTGCGGTCGCACTTTGCTCACCGCTCCGCCACGTCGCAGGGACCTGTTCACGTGCGGTAGCGGCTTCCAAATCAAGAACTCGCTCACCGAGCTGGACGCCTGGCGCCAGGAGGAGCAGATCTGCTCCAAGCTCCCCTTCTCCCGTTCCCCGTACGACCCTCCCCACTCCCTCACTCTCTCCTTCGACGCGGAACTGATCTTCATCGAATTGTGGGCAAAACAGGAACAATTCGTTCGTGCGCATCACGCAGGCAGTGAACGTGTTGGTCATGCCCAAGTCGCCCGTGCGTCTCCCCTCTTGTAATCATCGTTGGCTTTCGTTTCCATCGAGGCCAGCGCGCGCGCTCTCCCCGCTGCTGCTGACGGTGCCCTCTCTGCGTGCGGTGTTGTGGCTCGTGCAGGACTTCTACGGGAACGAGGAGATGATCAAGTCGTCGTTCCCTCACCTCAACCCGCGCCAAATCGCGCACCTGCTGGACTCCTTCCGTCCCGACGAGTACCTCTCCCCCGTCGACCCCGCCTCTCACCGCGGGTCCAATGTCAAATATCATGAATCGCTGACCCTCTGCTCTCTCGCCTCCTTCCCCACAAACAGCATGGAGTCGAAGCGCGTGCCCAAGGAGTCGTTCGGCCTCCTCAACCGCATGGTACGACACTTCCGCTCTCTCTCTCTCTCTCTAGTTCTTCCCCCTGGGGCTGACCCGTCTGGTGTGCCCCCTCCCACAGATCGGTGCCGCGTCGCGCGGCCGAGGCCCTCTGCCGCTGAAGCTCGAGGAGCCGGGCCTCCTCCCCTACGACGAGCGGGTACTCGCCTCGCCTCCTTTATGGCTTTGCCAACGATCCCTCCCCGCTGACCCGTCCGTGCGGTGGGCGCAGGCCTTCCCCGGCGAAGGCGAGGGAAGCGGTGGCGGCGGTGGTGGCGCGCGGAAGCCCAGCCGCAGAGATAGCAGCGAGAGCGAGAGCGATGCCAGGAGCGTCGGCAGCCGCAGGAGCGCTGACAGCGAAGGCGAGCGAGGCCCGCCCCGGGGCCGAGGCCGGGGCTTGGACGCGAGCATGGGCGGCGGTCGTGGCCGCGGAGGAGGCGCGTCATGGGACGACAGCGGCAGCGAAAGCGAGGGCGGCCGAGACCCGATGGGCGGCCGCGGGCGTGGCCGCGGAATGCCGCCCGATGAGGGCATGATGATGGGCGGCCGAGGTCGCGGAGGAGGGGACATGGGCGGTCGTGGCCGCGGAATGCCGCCCGATGAGGGCATGATGATGGGCGGTCGTGGCCGCGGAGGAGACATGGGCGGCCGCGGTGGCCGAGGCGGCGATATGATGATGGGCGGTCGTGGCCGCGGAATGCCGCCCGACGAGGGCATGATGATGGGCGGCCGAGGTCGCGGAGGAGGGGACATGGGCGG